>VSMD01134068.1:0-141226 GCA_008750895.1 Mirza zaza | reverse complement strand
TGGGTGGATGGGTGATGGATGGATGGATGGATGATGGATGGATGGATGGATGATGGATGGATAGGTAATGGATGTATGGATGGATGATGGATGGATGGATAGATGGATAGATGGATGGATGATGGATGGATGTATAGATAGATGGATAGATGGATGGATGGGTAATGGATGGATGGATGATGGATGGATGGATATATGGATAGATGGATGGATGGATGATGGATGGATGGGTAATGGATGGATGGATGGATGGATAGATGGATGGATGCATGGATGGATGATGAATGATAGATGGTTGGATGGATAGATGGATGATGGATGGATGATGGATGGGTAATGGATGGATGGATGGATGATGGATGGATGGGTGGATGGATGATGGATGGATGGGTAATGGATGTATGGATGGATGGATGATGGATGGATGGATGGATGGATGGATGGATGATGGATGGATGGATGGATGATGGATAGATGGATAGATGGATGGATGGATGATGGATGGATGGGTAATGGATGGATGATGGATGGATGATAGATGGATGGATGGATAGATGGATGGATGGATGGATGATGGATGGATGGATGATGGATGGATGGATAGATGGATAGATGGATGGATGGGTAATGGATGGGTGGATGGATGCATGGTTGATGGATGCATGAATAGATGGATGGATGATGGATGGATGGATAGATGATGGATGGATGATGGATAGATGGATGGAGGGGTAATGGATGGATGGATAAATGAGTGAAGAAAGGATGACAAGTTTCTTGAGGGAAGAGCCCTGGTCTATTCTGTCCATCACTGCATCTCCAATACTGAGGATGGTGCCTGGCACTGAGGAAGTGCTAACACTTAACACATGAATGTCCCTTTGGTGGCATAGACTCAAGAACCAGGGGGTCTGTGACCCAACTTCACAATTTCCTAGCTGTGTGACCAAGGGGGAAATTATTCAGGATTCTTCAGTTTCATCATCTGTAAAATGGGGCTGACAATACTTTACAGGTAATAACCTACAAAGGATTAAATGAGTTAATACATGAAAAGCCCTCAGGACAGAACTGTGCCTGGCGCACACGAAGTACCACGTAAGCATTGGTCATTGTTATTATTTTTATGGTTTCACGCCTAAGCTCTCTCCCGTCTCCTGAAAAAGATGGTATTAATAAATCCCCTGAAGGCAGGGCTCCGGGTGCCCTACCTGGCATGCCTTCTAGTAAAAATACCTGTTGATTCTGTAGCTTCAGAGAAGGGAAGATCTTAAACTCAAATCAGGGTCAAGAAACTGCAGAGTACACATTCCACCGGGCCAAGGGCAGAGCTGGCCCCTGGCTGAGGGAGGCAGGGTGGCAGGATGGTCAGAGCTTTGGGCTGGGAGATGAAAAGTCACCTTTCCATGCTGGCTCTGATGTGTCCCTCCGCACGGGGCCCGGGCTTCCCTGAGCCTGGGTCTCCCCAGCTCAACATCAGGGAGATAGCGTGTTGTGAACCACTCGCGTGGCAGGCTGAGGAAGCATGAATCAAGCCATCTTCGGCTCCTCATCCTCAATTTTCCCTTCTTTGAACAGATTTTTCCGGATCGGAAAAACTGAGCATTTGCTAACCTTGGAACACACACGCTCTCCGCCCCCCCACCCCCAACGGCCGAAATGCTGTGTCAGCGTCAGCTAGTGGTTGAGGATGGCACCAGATGGAGTGCTCATTAACGCCCCCGAGCAGCGGCCAGGGTCCCCCTGGGTCACCTCCCCAGAGCACACAGGCTGAGCTTTCTCTCTGAGGGCCGCCCACAGTCCCACCTTGTCCCACCCCTGCGATTTACAGGAGCCGATGGTTGACACAACTCCCGCCTGGTGTGGGCTCGAGGGCCCGTGGGCTCCGCCAGACGCCAAGAGCCGCAGAGACAGCTCCTGCCCGCCTGCCCCTCACTCTGTAAGTGACTCACTGGGGTTTGGAGTAGGCCACCCTGGGGGTGGCTCCCTGTTGGAATAAGACAGTCACCCTCAAACAGAGCAGGCAAAGACGGCGTGCCAAACCCCTTGCTTGGCAAGACTGCGGACCAGAGGGCACCGAGACGCCTTCCTCCAGCCAAGGAATTGAAGGCACTCGAGCTGGCATGGCCCTCTGGGAGCCTGGAGCCCCGCTCCCCAGTTCAGAGCGGGAGACAGGGGCATAGCCAGAGAGGGGGTTGATGAGGTTACGGTCACACAGCAGGTCGCCGGCTAGAGCCCTGCAGGCTGGGTTCATGGACGTTCCAGGCTCCCCGATAGCTCTGCAGCTGGAGGAGCTGGAGCAGCTAACGGCGTCCTGGGCTGGCCCTCTGGGTGCCAGGTAGGGTGCCTGGACATCTGGTCCTTGAGGCAGATTGCTGGGTCTTCCGGGCTTCCGGGCAGACCAGTTTGATGCCCCTGGTGTGAGACAGAAAGAGAAAGAGACATTGTGCAGGGCAGAGGCCAGGCTCTGCAGTCGGGCACGCCTGGGTCCCAGTCTTGGCTTTGTCAGTTACCAGCAGGATGATCACAGGTTAATCTCCTTGAGCCTCAGCGGACTCATCTGTACGACAGGGCGATGTTATCACCTACGCGTTGGGTTGCTGGGAGGACTGCATGATATCAAGTGGCCAGTGCATAGTAGGCACTTAGTGATGGCAGCTGCAGCCACGGCGAGGACTCCTGCTCCAACTGGCTGGGGCAGCCTGAATGGAGGGGGCCACTGTTAGGGGACCCAGGCTTTTTAGGAGCTGGAGCACCACCCACTAAGTACAGGCAGAAGAGCCCTGAGGCTGAAAAACTGGCGGCCCACTGGGGTCACCAACTTACTGGAGAATAATTAACTGGGCAAGTCTGCGGCTCTCTGGGACTCAGGTTCCCCATCTGTACGATGGGGCGTTGGCACAGAGGACTAATAAGCACTTACTGCTGTGAACTCCAGGCTGGCCCAGCCAGCAGGGCGAGCTCCCTGTCTAAGCGGACGTAGTTTGAGGAGGTGGGACTCCAAGTGGGGCGTCCGGGCAGGAGGTGGGTGGGACGGAAGGGCCTGCGCTAGGCGGGGCCTGGCAGAGCAGGGGCCCCTGTCTGGGGCCCTAGGCTAATCGTCCAAAGGGCTGTGAAGGCCCAGTCTTCTTGGGCCAGAGGTGCTCAGGGCCAAGTGTCCTTTGCAACAGTGAGAGGTGAGCCTCAGCCTCTCCCTGCCATGCTGGGTCCTGGGCTGCAGCCGCCCTGGCTCGCGGCTCAGACCTGCTCCTCTAGGTTAGCCCCAAGCAGCCCTGTGGGGTCTCCAGGAGACAGGAACACGCTGAGAGGCCCTGCGCCTTGTGGGCCAGGCTGTCAGGGCCTGACGATTGAGGCTGCACCTCTGCAGACTCACCTTCTAAAGTGCAGCTTCAAGCCTGCCATCTCCTCAGCTCTAAAACCTTCGATGACTCCCCAGGGCCAAGAACCAACTTCTGTGGGTCTCTATGGCTCATGGGGGTTTCAGAGGGTCCCAGAAGCCTTGACGTGGGTATCAAGGGCGAGCTCTGGAGAGAGTTCTGGAGTTTCATCAGATTCACATGGAAAGCTACCCATGGGCTGAGGCCCAAGCTCTTGGTTGGCATTCAAGGCCCTCCCCAAGCTGGACTCCTGGTCTCAGCGTCTTCTTGTGCCTCCTCCTGCCCTGCCACCTCCCCTCCTAACTTGCAGACTACGCTTTGCCTGAATAGCCCCCTGCACTTGCTAACACTGAGTTCTCCCCTTCCTCGCTACCCCTCCAGGAGGTCTCCCTGACTGCTGGTCCCTCTTCCAAGCCCATGACACTGGGGCCTCCTTGGCAGCCTTTCTCACCTGTCACCCTCGGTGCTTCTGCAGGGCTCAGCCCTCGCCTTCTCTGCCTGGACCCTTGCAGTAGCCTCTTGTCCGCTTGCTGTGTCCTCCCCCACCCCTCCAGGCTCCCTGGCTGCCCTCCCAGCTCAGCTCGTGTCCCTCTCCTACCCTAGCCTAGCCCCCTCTCTGCTCTCGGGCGGGCGAGTTGGATGACAGGGCAGAGGGGAGAGAGGAGGTAGAGGAAAGGAGAGGATGAAAGACAGACACAAGAAATGGGGACAGAGGTAGGAAGAGATCTTGGGGAGGGGAGAGAAACAGAGTCAGAGGCAAAGAGAGGCAGAAACAAAGACACGTGGAGAGAGATGGCAAGGAAAGAGGGACGAAATATAGAGACAAAGGGAACTAGAGAGGGACACAGGCAGACAGGACCAGGTGAGAGGCAGGCAGGGAGAGAAAAGGGGACTGCGGCTGGAGAGCCCCGCCTCCCCTAGGAAATGCCTCTCCAGCGCCCCCCACCCCTGGGGTCCCAGCCCTCCTCCCGTCCTCCCACCCTCCTGCCTCCTGGCAACTGATCCTCCCCAGAGCCCAGCCTGTGGGCAAAGGAGCAGGCCTGGTACCCGATCCTGCCACCCGCCGGCTCCCGGCCCTCCCCGCTCTGCAGGCTCTGGCCCACCTCCCTGTCCCAGACCTCTGCGAAGGCTCCATCCAGGAGGCCCTGTCCCTGTCCCCCCGCTCCCCAAGAAATAATCTTAAGCCAGGCTGGTGGGGTAGGTGGGTGCGTGTCACAGAGTTTTAGAATTAGGGACATCCAGGTTCAGAAAGTCCAACAGGCTGCCAGAGGAGCTGTGTGGTACTGGCCCAGGACCTTAACCTCTCTGAGTCTCTGGGGAAGTCCAAGGGCAGATTTGGTGTTGTCTGGGAGGGACACTGAGAGAGCTTGTGTTACACCCCTGGCCTGCCCGCCCCCACCTCCCTACGCCCTCCATGTCCCCAGCGTGCTAGGGGCCGATCCCGTTTCACCGTATCAGTGACCGCTGCTCTGGAAGGCGGGAGAAGAAAGGGCTGGGGTGAGAGCTCCGGCCACTTAGCTGGGGCGCACACGCCCGGGGCCTGTCTCCCGCCCCGCCTCACCTCTGTGCTGGCCTCCACCCCTGCCCCTGGGAGACAGGAGTTAAGTTACCTGTCGCAGACAGAGGCCTGTTAACCGCTTTATTGCCTGGGAGGACGGCCTGGTTCCTGCAAAGCCACGGTCCTGCTGAGGGAGCTGGCTGGGGACTGGGCGAACCACAGAAATCATAACGACAGCAACGCTAACGACGCTGATGCCCACGAGCTCCCCGCGCACTCTGCCTGGCGCTGGCCGTCCTGATCGCGGTCCTGGACCACGCCAGATGGGAACTCTGATTTCCCCCAACAGTCAGGGAAACTGAGGCTCAGGGCCAGGAAATGGGTTGTGTCGGGATTTAACTCCGGGGCAGCCTGACTTCAGAGCACTGTGTTAAAGGATATGACAAAAGTGACACCATTGCTGGTGCCACACGCACCGTGGCCACCCTCCTATGGACCCAGCCGAGCACTGGGAGGCAGGAGTCAGCGGCCCCACCCCAGAGGCGCTCACCCTGAGAGGACAAAAGGGACAGTTACCCCTCAGTGAGCTTCTCCCATAGGTCAGGCCCCTTGGGGTGCATGGAGTGCAGGCTTGGGCGCCACACAGGCTGGGTTTGAATCCCAGTAAGTGGCTATCGACTGTGTGACCTCCAGCAAGTTACTGAACCTCTCTGTGCCTCCATTTCCTCATCTGCAAAATGCTTCCTGGAGCTGTCATGAGGATGAAATACACTGATTCTTCGTGGTCCTAGAGCTACACTTGGCCTGCAGGTGCTCAGGCGTGTCACCCACATCATTGTCATCAGCCCTCTCTGGAGAGCTCTTTGATCCTCCTAGCAATTCTATAGGGTTGGTATGGGCCCGGCATAGTGGCTCACGCCTGTAATTCCAGCACTTTGGGATGCAGAGGTGGGAGAATCGCTTGAGGCCAGGAGTTTGAGACCAGCCTGGGCAACAGAACGAGACCCCATCTCTACAAAAAAGAGCCCAGCATGGTGGTGCACACCTGCAGTCCCAGCTACTCAGGAGGCTGAGGCAGGAGGATCACTTGAGCCCAGGAGTTTGAGACTGCAGTGAGCTATGATATTGCCACTGTACGCTAGCCCGGGCAACAGGGTGAGACCCTGTCTCAAAACAAACAAAATGTTAAACAAACAAAAGGTTGATATCATAGCCCCCATTTTACAGATGAGGAAACTGAGGCTCAGAAAGATAAAATGACTTGAGACTCAGAAAGGTGAAAGGCAGAACCAGGATTTGAACCCCAGACCATAGAAACAAGCTCCTGTATTCTTCATCAGTGTTGTGCATCGGAAAGAAAACCCTTCTTTCTTTCTTTCCTTTATTCAACAAATCCTTATGGAGCTTCTTCCCCTCGCCAGGCCCTGTGCTGGGGCTGGAATTCCCGGCCTCCCCGGGAAGGATCTGTCTTCCCTGAACTGACCCTGGGGACCAGGGCGAAGCTTTCTCCTGCTCCTTCCTGACTGGCTGGGCCTGGGGCCTCCTCCCACCTCGCTGGCTGGAGCTCGAAGGGAAGAAAGCTCTGATTGGGCCCTGAGAGGTGGGCGGCTGGGCAGGCCTGGGGGTATCCGGTTCCGGAGACAGGCGCCCCTGTGAACACTGCCTCCCTGTTTCCCGCCGGCTCTGTTTACCTTCATGAGAGAGCTCACTGGTGGAGCCCTTGGGTAATTGGGTACGGCTCGTCTAGTGTAGCCCGTGAAAGGACGTCTGTGAGGAAGGGCTGGTGACAGGGGCTGCAAAGACAGCGCCAAGCCCAGGCCTGAGAGGCAGAAGACTTTCCCCAGGCCTGCTTGGGCTGCAGGCACCTGGCTGGGCTCACGGGCACGGGGGTCCCCAGCCCAGCGGCGAGAAGTGGGTGCGCCAGTCCTCAGGCCTCCGCAGGGCGGGGCGGGCATGGAGGAGAGGGCTCGCCAATCACCAGCCCTCTGCTCAAACACCCCTTCCTTCAGGAGCCTTCTCAGGCTCTGTTCCACGCCCTCAGCTGGGTTCCCATCACCCCTCGTGCCCCTGCCGTGTCACTTGTCACGTGGATTGGAACTGCCCCGTGTTTGCCTGCCTCCTCCCCACCTCTGGGCTTTGCCCTCCGGGTTCCCCTCCTTGGAACGCTCTGTCTGCTCTGTTCACTCACCTCCTCCAGGCTCTCTTCAAACGTGACTTCCTCGTAGAGCCTTCCTTGACTGTCCTGTCTAAACTAGCCTTGCGGTGACTTTTAAAACATGGCTCTGAATACTCTGAACCACCTCCTATCAAGGGTGAGGGGCGGGTCACAGAAAGGCCATGGAACACCTGCCGCCTTTTTTGCTGGACGACTTATTCTGAGCGCTCTGAACTGCCATGGCGAGTCCAAGCACTCTGAGGCCGCCATGCTGTAAGGAAGCCCAAGCCACATGGAGGAGTCATGTAGGTGCTCTGCTCAGCTGTCCAGCTGAGCCCATTTTTCAATTATTCCAGCCAAGGAACCAAACATGCTGGTTGTATTAGCTTCCTATGGCTGCCATAGCAAATTTCCACAACCTTAGTGGCGTAAAACAACATAAATTTATTCATTTACGGTACTGGAGGTCAGAAGTCCAAAATGCATCTCACTGGGCTGAAATCCAGGTGTCAGCAGGGAGAATGTGTTTCCCTGCCTGTTCCAGCTCCTAGAGGCCACCTGCATGTTCCGTGGCTCGTGGCCCCTTCCTCCATCTTCAAAGCCAGCAGAGGGGCATCTGGTGACTTCTGCTGACAACCCCTGCTTCTGTCCCCAGCTCCTTCTCTGGCCTTCCTGCCTCCTTTCCCGTGTAAAGACCCTCGTGATCACTTTGGCTCCACCCCATAATCCAGGAGAATCTCCTGACTTCCAAATCCTTCACTTAATCACACCTGCCAATCCTTTTGCCAGGTAAGGTAGCATAGTCACAGGTTCGGGGATTAGGATGGGGACATCTTTCAGGTGTGTGCGGGGGGCATTATCCTGCCTACTGCATGTGAATGAAGACACCACCAGGTGACT
The DNA here is from genome assembly GCA_008750895.1 of Mirza zaza. Classification (NCBI taxonomy): domain Eukaryota; kingdom Metazoa; phylum Chordata; class Mammalia; order Primates; family Cheirogaleidae; genus Mirza; species Mirza zaza. Next base: position 133,296 of record VSMD01134068.1, on the reverse strand, counting down.
CCAGCGCAAAGCTGTCCCAGTCACGCACCGCCATTTGCATCTTCCCAGCTGAGTCCCCAGATTTCATGGAGCTGACACGAGCCCTTCCACCGTGTCCTGCCCAAATTCCTGACCCCCAGAATCCACGAGCATAGAACGGGCTGTCGTGGTGTACCACTAAAGTTTCAGTTGTTTTTTTGCACAGCAATTTAACAACTTTAACAAGCCCCATCTTTCTCTTCAATCCACTTAGCCTGCTTTGTTTTTCTTCACAGTACATAGAAAATTATATCATGCATTGATGGGTTTCCTTGTTTACTTTCTGTCGCCCCCAGCTAAGATACAAGGCCAGGGCTTCCGACTGTCGCTAGCCCGGGGTGCTTGACTGGCCCCGGCTGGCACCCGTCAACCTGCCCACTGCTCTGTGGATGCCTTGCTTTGAATATTTCCACTGAGAAGTCCATTCCACTCCCTTTGATCATTGTCAATAGTAGTCATATCGTTATTTATAAGCTACTTGGTCTTTTTTCCTGGAGCATTAAATGCTCTCTCAGTTGACCCCTTTAGAGTGCGCTGCCTCCTGCCAGGATCCTGAGAGTGACAGCATCTGCAGACCTCATTTGGCCCTGGATTCTGGTCCAATTCTCTAACCAGGCCACAAGTTTCCCCTCAAGTCTCTGCCAAAGAGTCATTGATTTCTGCCCCTCCTGTCTTGAGCACCGGTTGTTTCCCACCTCCCATTTTCACCCTTTTGTCCTTTGGTCCTCTTCCTCCGCATGAGTGTCCCCTGAGGCCACCCAGACTACGTGGACCGAGGACCGTGGACCATCTTACACAGGACAGCCGGCCCTTCCCTGCTTAGACAATGGCTGCAGCTCAGGGTCCCCTGGGACTTCTGCTCCTTGGAGGACCTCCCATCTCTGCCCGCCCCAACCTCCCATCCAGACTTAGGGTCGTTTATCCATATCTATTGATTGTGTTCCTGGACATTGGTGACCAAGGGCCCAGGCAGAGACCAAGAGGTGGATCAGACATTTCTGCCCTTGGTCTGGGTTGGAGTGTTCGGTAATAGTGACTGAGTCCGGTTTCCATGAACACATTTCATGATCTTTGGAGACAACTTTCTCATACACTGGGTTTTCACACATGTAATCAGTGAGTTCCCCATATGCCAATCTTCATATATTCCCCCACCATCGAGGCCGAGGCTATGGAGTCCTGCTACTGTCCATATGCATCTGCCACGGCCCAGCAAGGGGGTGGGTACAGCTCTGGCTCTGGGACCCTCTCTGGGTTCCTGAGAGTCCCTGTTATACCTGTTGTTCTTCTTTTGCAAAATGAAGTGTTTACATTGGGGGGGTTATAAAAAATAGCCAATGTCTGATAGCCTTTATATCTGGGACCTCTTTTCCATAGCACTGTATGGACAGTGGTAGGTCCCCACGTATACGTGTGGGTATCTGACAGATGTCTGTCTCCCTGCCGGGCCACGCTCTGCAGGGGAGACCTTTGTGTCCTCGGGGTGTGGCGTGTCATCTGACAACGCTTGGCGCTCAGTAAATCTTGGCTAAGTGAAGGACTGCCTGTTTGAATTAAAAAGTACCCTCCTCGGCACAGCTCAGCTCCTCGGATCACCTGGGGACTCTGTTCTGGTCCCCAGCCCAAAATGCTTCCTTGAGGGAAGACAAAGTATTTTTTCCTGGTGGCCTGCCTGGCTGCCAGGCCCCCTTAAATGCCCCAGGAATATTCCTCCGAGGCTGCGCTGGTGGAACAGCCCAGAATTCTGTGAGGAGCTACATTGGGTTGCCTTTTTCTCTCTGCTGCCTCCTAATATTAACCTGGCGCTGGGCCCCTGGCCCCCACGCGGAGATGGGAGGCCCTGGATGGAGCCAGCAAACGGATCCATCTGGAAATAGAAAAATAATCCCAACACTGGCGGTTTTGTCTGGCCTTCCCAGTGGGGTGTGGAGCAGGCCCATGAAAGGGGCTTTGAGGACCGGCCGGTGAGGGCTGTGCAAGTGACAGCCTCTGCCCCAGCACCAGCTGGGGACCTGCGTGCAGGCGCCCGGGGCAAGGGGCAAATCTGCAGGGAAGGGGACTGTGCGACAGCTGGCTGGACTCGCCAGGGTTCTAGCCTGGCCTCGAAGCTGTGGCCCTCGAGCGAGTCCCTAAGCCTTTGTAGGCCAGATCACCCTGTGTTTAAAACGGGGCTTCTAAGGACTATGCCTTGGAACTGATGTGACAGGTAAACAAGACACCACAGCCAGAGCAGCAGCACTGCCTGGGGTCAGCAGCTATGGCAGGTACTGTTGGTTCTAACTTCAAGGGGTGACAAGACACCGTGCCATCCCATAGGGTGACCTTGGGCAAGCCCGCTAGGCCTCCGTCTTCCCATCTGGGTAATGGGAGATGGCCCAGGGCCCTCCAGTCCTAGAGCCCAGCCAGGCGAGGTTCAGCAGCTACTTGTCTTCCCTAAGGACAGAAGGAGATTCCTCCTTGCCCCCAGGAGGATGCCACGTGTACAGTGCCTGCACAGGCCACTCAGAAGAGTGGCCAGCTTCTAGGAGAGCCCATAAAAGTCCTCGGGCCTCTTCTGGTGCTGCTCACTATTTCTGTAACTCGGGAGGCTGGGCGGAGGAGGCCGGACCGGCAGGAAGGTGTTGTTCCCAGGGACTCCAAAGGCCCGGGATGGGGACAGATGTTGTCTTGGGTTGGCTCACAGAGGCTCCGCTGCCTGCCCCATACACCGCAGCTGCGGGGGAAGGAGCCCCGGGTCTGAGGCCCAGTTTCCACCGTGCTCTGTGTGTTCTTAGGCAAGTTACGGCCTTCCTTGTGGAAGTTTCCCACTTGCTCCTTCATTCATTCGGCAAAGATGTGTCGAGCATCACCTCTGTGCCAGGCTCTGTCCTTGTCATCAGAAATATAAACATTAATACATCACACCGTGCTTACGCTCCCTGAGGGCCGCAGAGCACAAGGATTGGTGACTTTTCGTGGCAAAGGGGACCATCCAGGATGCGTTCTAGATTTCTGTCTGGGGAAATGGTCGAAATGGGGTGCCGGGAGGTGGGAGGGGAGTCCTGCAGGTTTGGGGTACGGAGAGGTGACAGTTTAGTCTTAGGTTGAAGCTGTTGTGTCCAGGGCACAGCGAGCGGGCAGATGGGCATGAAGCTCGTGGGCAACACTGTGCCCGGAACAGAAGAAGGGCCTTCCCCACGCCCCTCTGCCGTTGGTGGTGACGAACGCGGTGACCACGATGGTGGTGACGGTGGTGGTGATAATGATGATGGCGAGGACAACAGACACATATCAAGGGCTTACTCGGGGTCAGGCAGGCTCCATATACAGCAAGTGACTTGCGTAGCACCTGTCATTTAATGATCAAAACAAGCCTGAGGATAAGTCGTCTTACCCCGTTTGCAGAAAGAATGGAGGCCGAGAGGCGACGTCTTTGGCACAAGGCCTGAGAGACAGGGATTCTCTGGAAACAAAGCCTGAGAGACAGGGACTCGGATGTGTGGGCTTTCGGGGGGTGACGGCAGCAAAGGGACGTAGGAGAGGGAAGGGGACAGGGGTGTGGGCTCTGTGGCATAACCGCACACCAGGCACAGCCAGGCTTTCGTCCCCACGCCGGACGTTGGCGTCGCAGGGCAATGCTCGGGGAAGGCCACGAACTTGAACTTGCGTCATCCCCGAGATGGTGCCCGCGGGCAGGGGAGAGGCTCTCCAGCGAGGTAAGCTGCTCAGTTCCCGCAGCTCCTGAGGGCCAAAGCCTAAAAAGCAGAGTTTGGAATAATCTGTTCATGCTGATCCTAGTTTGTGTTCAGGAGACGTTTGGCCAACAGTGCCTGGAACTTTCTAGGAGTCTTGATCCAAGGGGTCTCCTTTTCTTGCTCTTCCTAGAGCAGGGGACCCTCGCACCTCTGGACAGGATGCACCCCAGGTACAAGCCCTCCCATCTGCCGGGCCTCCCGCTGCTCTGCCCGTGTTGCCCAAGGCCACAGCCAGTCCTCAGTGCTGGGGGTCCTGAGTGGCTGTCCCAGAGGGGCTGAGGGACTGTGGCAGGTGGGGAGGGGGTAGTCGGGGCAGGAAGCAGAGGCAGGGTCAGCAGCAGTTTCCTCCAAGGCCCTGGGCCACCCTCACCGCCGGCGGTTGAAGGGAAGGGTGTGATGTTCAAGCTCCCCTCACTGGTGAGCAGTAACTGGGATCTCAGCATCTGGGGCTTCTGAGGGGCCTCTGGGGTCATCGCTGGTTTGACCAAGGGTGAAGGGCCCTCCTGGCTCGAGGCGTGGTCCCTTGTCTCCTCACTCCCCTCCCGGCCTGACCCTGGAGTGTGGGCGTGTGCTCTTCCCTCGCTCTCCTCGCTCACGCCTCTCTCCTTTTCTCCCCAAGTCTCTTCTCCCTCTAACAGTCATCTTTCTCTCAGCGCCACTCTGTAGAGCTTTTCTTTTCCTCTGCTTCTGTCGTCCTCTCTCTTCCTCTGTGTAGCTCTGTCTCCATCTCGGTCTTCTCTCTCTCCACTTCCCTTTCTGCTCCCGGTTCCCTTTCTGCCTCCTCTGTCTCTCGCACTCAGTCTCTGCCTTTGTCTCCGTCTCTGTCTCTTGTCTCCTTTCTTGTCCCTTACTGCCCCCAGCTGGGCCTGGTCCTGCGTGGCGGGGCTCCTCAGGCTTCGGGCTGGGACTAGGGACCCTGGCGGTGGAGGTAGAAATGTGTGACAGGGCTGGCCCATGGGGGCTTGCTGCCTGGTGGGGAGTGTGATGCCTGAGGGTGGCCTTCAAGGCTCTGCAGCATTGACTCCTTGGCTGGCCTCCTTGCCAAGCGATGCTCCTCCAGAGGCCCCGGCCATGCTTGCATGGGGGTGGGGTATGTGTATGGGGAGTGGTGGCGGGAGGGGCGGGGCCAAGCAGCCCCAGCAGCTGGGGACAAGGAGCCAGGAGATGCAGCCGCTTCCAATGGGCGTCTGCTCCACCCCATCCCCAGCCACCCTTGAGCTGTGATTCCGGACCAGACTCCACTTAGACAGCAGCCCTTGGCCAACTGTATTCAAGATGGCAGGAGGGATTCAGTGGACACCAAAGACAAAGACAGTGCTAGGTGGCTGGCTGGAGATACATCATCATGGGCGTCAGGGAATTAGGACCCGACCCTACAGGAGGGGACAGCCAGACCAATGCTCTTATTTACAGATGGAGAGCCAGGCCCAGACAGGGATCTTGCTCGAGGTCTCCAGGTGAGCCGCAGCAGACCCAGGGCCAGAAGCCAGTGCTTCTGGCACAGCTGAAAGACCCCCTGGGGAGGTGTGGCTTTCTCTCTGCCTGGCAGTTGTCAGGCCCCTCCCTGAGGCTGCAGGCAGATCCTCCCCAGATGCCCAATCTCCTTCCTAACCCCTTCCCTAATGTCCCCAGGGGCCCCAGTGCTCAGGCCCCACCTCCTGGAAGACCTCACGAACCTTCCCCCTGCCATGCTGCATCCTTCCACGGCCCAGCTCTTGTCCTTGTCAGCAGGGAGCCAGGCAGCCGCTCCAGGAAACCTTCCAAAATCACGTGCAAATGAATGCGCGTGGGGGCTGAGGGCGAGGGCCTCCTCTGCACCACAGCCTGTGTGCCTCCTCCTTCCTTCCTAACTTGGGCAGGTGGTTGGCCCTGGGGACGTTCTGGTTGCTGCGGTTTGGGAAGAGCTAGAAGCTGCAGCTACAGTGTGTTGTTGGGTCTTTTGAGAGCTCAGTGAGGAGGCGAGGGCTGCAGAGGGGAAGGGGGAGGGGAAGCACTTTTGAAGGCAAGGAGAAGAGGAGAGGTGGCAGGTCCTTAGGCCGGTGGGGAACGGGTAAAGCCCTGGGGCTGTGCTCCATGGTGTCCCTTGGCAGGCTGGACCCAACGTATACGTGTTCCTGCTTCCGTAAAGCTTCCCATGTCCAAGGTGTGCCACCAGGTCACTGGACATCGGGACATACGGCACAGTGAGCACCTCAAGGGCCATCGATGGGAGCAGAAGGACAGAGAGACCTCCCAGAATGTGCTATTCTGCATAAGACCCGGGGAACTTTGCATGACCAGGGTAGGGGGCTGTAAAGGGGCTTCAGTAATGACCAAGATGAATTTCCTGCCAGCATGGTGATGTCTGGACTCAAAGTAGGATGTTAGTTTATTAACAAAAATAAAGGAAGGTCATAGTTCACATCCCCTGAGTTGCAGACTGCGATTGAGCTCTTGTGCATGTAGAATACATGACCGAGACAGTGCAAGAGGAACGAAGAGTCCCAAGACACAGTCTATACAGAGGACTTCACGTAAGGGGCATCTCCTATAGACGGGGTTTCCACCAAGGGTCGGCCATGGAAGGTCTATTTCAAGGTCAGAAGGACCTCCGAATTACCCAGATATGGCCCTTCTGGTGCTGGGCCAGGTTGGTCAGGATGAAACTAGTTAGGACCAGGTCCAGGGACAAGCCTGCTGTCTCTGGTTTCTTCGAACATGTCGCTGCCTCCCTTTCTCCCTGCCCCACGGGAGTGGCTGCTCACAAAGGGAGGCCAAGGCGTGGGTGCCAGCTGCTGCAGCATCTTTGTCTACACCTGGTGACGTGGGCTGGGTGGAGCTGGTCAGGATTAAGTGGGGGACAAGTGAGGGTATGTCCAGGAAAAGGTCAGAAGGCGAGCTGGGCTCTGGGAGCCTTGGGCCGTGGAATGCTGCGCATCGCAGCTGGAGGAGCGGTCAGCAGGCCCCAGGGCTCCTCCACGTAACCCCTGCTGGGAATGAATGCCCCCTTGTGTGAAGTCCTTGTCTGCCCTGAAATAGGCCGCAGAGTTGAGGGATCGCAGAAATCTTAGCCTCAGGAGTGTGGAAGCATAGAAGCTGAAAATCAGTGCCAGGTAGGATTCCAGGATTTTCTAGCCTCTGAGCTCTGGCATCCAAAGGCATTAGAAGTCTAGCACTTTTGGCATAACATTTTATGGCTCAAGTGATCTAGGAACCACAGAATTGTAGAACCTTGCGCTTGGGTGACCCTTGGAGGTACTCAAGTCTGATCGACCTTCTGATGCGGCACATTCCTTTATAGAAATGTCCAGAATGTAGAGGTGTCTTCTTCAGATAGGCAAGGAGGTTACAGTAAGGAAGGACGGGGCACAGGAGCTCTCTGTGTGGGATGGTTTTAGGAGTTCTGGGTCTGGACCCCTGATCCTGAATGTCTTTGTCCCTGGCTGTCACTGAAATTCTGCCATTAGCTGTTCTTTATTTAGATCTTGAAAGTCTGTCAATTTCTAAGGCCCTGCTTTGCCATAAATCACTCCCAGGGTCAGCAATGGGCTCAGGATGTCAACATGGGCCTAATGAACAAGGCAACTCGAGATCAAGGTGGCGACCCTGGGCCTCTCCCACCCCCAGTGCCACCTCCCACCCTAGGCGGCATCTCCCACCCCTAGTGCCACCTCCCACCCCAGGCGCCATCTCCCTATCCCTAGCCCCATCTTTGGGCCCTCCCTTCCTTTGCCGTGACCACCCAGGGCTGGGCAGGAAACCAGCCGCCTGGGAGGGGCTGTTCTACCATCCCCAAGGCCAGCCATGGTGGCACAGTGCGGTCCCACCTCTAATCCCACCACCTCCTAGGGGTGGGCGGCGTGGGCAGCAGCCTGTAATTTGGGCGTGGGAGGTGGGACACCCAGGTCAGCTTCGACCACTGAGTCCCTAGAGGCAGGGAGTGGCCCGGGGGCTGGAGAATCAAAGCCTTTCTCTCAGCTCCCTTGGTGACCGTGAAGATGAAAATATTTATGGACAATTTTCCCCACTCTGGGGACAGGCCGGGCACAGAACGGGGCTGTTTTTTTCCCTGGCTCTGGCTGACCTCTCGGGATGGCAGGAGCTGGGACAAACACAGGCTGTTTACCAGGTCTGCGGAAGCCCCAGAGAGACCCGGCCGCATACAGCTTCCCCGTTTTCAGCAGGGACGTGAGCCTCTGGGAAGGCGCCCGGAGGAACAAGGGTGGGTTTCTGTCCTCTGTTAGCTCGGTTCCTGCTGGGGTTGCAGGGATTTTTTCCTTCCCTGAGAGATGGGGCGAGTGTGCTTTGGTGAATAACATGCTTCCCATAAATTGCCTTTGGAAACACAGGGAGATCTGCCCACGTGGCCGTGGCAGCCGGGACAGAGGCCTTCTGGAGAGGCCGGGCCTGCATTCCCCCGCCGCGTCAGGCTGCTCGAGCTCAATAAACACTTGTTGACTGGATGAATGGGTCATAGAAACGGCAAGCCGGCGCTGGAAGGAAGGCCCCGTAGAGATTCTCCGGCCCAAACTGCTCAAGTTTCAGGCAGGGAAACTGAGGCCTTAAGAGGGGGAAGGATGAGGATTGCATGCAATGTTAGATTTCACAGCTGATGATGGTGATGATGATGATAAAATCTTGCCCGGGCCCCGGGTGTATTCCAATTTAGTGAAAGCTTTTTCACTGGCCAGAGTCCCTGTAAGACTATGGAGAAGGAAAGAGAAAGGTTAGAATTCTCTGCATATGCGCCAGGGAAGAGCAGCTCAGAGCTGTGGAGCAGCGTGTCTGCTCAGCCAGAAAGGGCCGATGTGCAGCTCTGCAGCAAAGCCAGGCTGTTTTCCATCCCTCGACAGACGCCCCTCATGGGAAATCCACTCCCCGCCCCAAAAGGAGGGACCTATTTAAGCCTGAGTTTAAATCCCAGCTTTAACACATATGAGTGATTGAAACAGCTCACTGAACCTCTTTAAGCTCTTTCAGTTTCCCTAGCTGCAGTTTGGGGCTTGCACTAATTACTCTGGTGGCCTCACCAACTGGTATGAGACTAGCATTAGAGAATGGTATGAACCCTCATTAGAAATTGTCAAGCAAGGGTGTTGGGGGGGGGCGATGCTAGAATTATATGTCAGTGGATCCTTCCATCCATCCACGGGAGACAGGGTTCCAAGTCCAGCTCTTGAGATAAAAATAGCTTTAAGGGAGGAGGGGGCAGCTCACTAGGATATCTGGGCAGGATAAAAATAGGCCTAAGAACAGCTGGCTCCTTTTCCGCACTTTGGTATTCACCCACAGTCTTCAGATCTCTTATTTGGTTTCCCAAGTCGACCTACCATCCCGGGCAAACAATCCTCCTTGTTCTGGGGCCAGGCAGTGGCAAATCTATTCCAAGCTCTGGGAGTAGAGTCTTTGGAAGCGAGAAATATGGGTCCCATCCCAGTTCTGTTTACAACTCGCTGTGTGGCTCCAGGCAAGTCATTCTCAGAGTCCTCGCCCGTTCTTACTCAACACGGTGCTGTCCAATAGAACTTTCTGCGAGGATGGAAATGTTCTATATTTGCGTTGTCCTGTATTGTGGCTGCTGAGTACTTGGAGTGTGGCTAGTGCAACTAAGAAACTTATTTTCTATTTTTTTTTTTTTTAATTTTAAGCAATTGCAATTTAAATAGCTACACGTGGCTAGTGGCTGCCATATTAGACAACGGGAGCCTTTAAGCTGGGGATGGGAGAGAAACTGCCGTCTCAGCCGGGGGAGGAAGGATCCCTGGCGTGTGTACATAGAGCCTGGCACGGGGGAGATGCTCACTGCTTGTGCACATCCTTCCCCTCTTCTGGCCCCTCAAAATGAGAATTTACAAACGTCTTCGAGCTGAATAATCCCCCTTTGGGGACATTCAGCTCCCCGTTGGAGACCAGCTGGAGAGGTGGATGGCGTAGTGAGTGGAAAAGGGGCCCTGGGGGCTTCTGTGACGGGTGGGCTGGGAGAGCAGGGAACAAGACTGGAGCAGGGGACGAGGCCAGGTCAGAGGAAGGACAAAAATGGTTGCATCTGCCCATTGTCACCCCTGTTTTTGGCTCTCACAGGCACCATTGTTGGAAAGGTGTCCTGTATTAGAATTTCCTTTTCTTTGCTTAGAGATGGTTACAGTCACGGGCTGCAGAATCCGATGGTTCTAGGTTAGCATTTCAGTTCCGTCCATGACCAGCTGTGAGACCTTGGACAAATTGCCAACCTTTCTGTTTCTTATGGGTGAAAAGAGGAGAATAATGACGCCATCTGAGGATTTTGCGAGCAATCAATGAGCTAATTAACATGTGTAAAGGTTTTTGCAGTGGGCCTAGCAGAGATCAAGTGCTTAAGAAACAGAAGCCATGTGTGGGTGCAGTGGTGCACACCTGTATTGCCAGCTACTCGGGAGGCTGAGATAGGAGGATTGAGAGTTAGAGCCCAGACTGGGCAACATAGCAAGACCCTGTCTCCAAAGTGGGGAAAAACTGAAAGAAAGAAAGAGAGGCCATGGCTATAATGCCTGCCCCATGCCAACTGTAGTCCAGTGAGAGTCTGGAAAGCGAGTGATGCCACATCTCCAGAAGATCTCTTTTTTGGTGGTCCTCAGGATGAGGAAGTGGCCAGGCACAAATACAAGTTGTGGTGTCCTCAGATGGCAGACGACCCATCAAATTGTAGACTTGGAAGTCGTCCTGCAGTATCTGCAGCTGGAATCTCCTTTCCGTTGCCCCTGCCAAATGGCAATCTCTGGGTACCCATCCAGAGACAGAACTCTGCCACCTCCTGAGGCCTGGACTTTCAGAGAAATCAGCCTCTCTGGGACTTCCCACCCTGGGCCCAGTGCAGCCTCCACTTTCCAGACTCAACTTGCTCCCACTGCTCCCCAAGGCTGGAGGCATCTGCAGATCAGCCTTGGTGAAAATGCCCAGCAAGGGAGCCAGCTCCCAGGGGCCAGGAGTAGAGTTAACTTTTGCTGAATTGGAGCAGCTGAAACTCAAACACTCAACACCTGCCCCTGGTAAAAAGCAGAAGACGTCTTTCGTCAATGCGTCTTATTACGGGTAAAGGAATGGAGGGACCAATTCATCCATCTATTTGTCTACTCCCTTGCCAGACAATAGTTGTTGAGCACCTACTGTGTGCCAAGTCCTAGGAGCACAGAGATGAATTCCTGCCCCCAAGCTTCACGGCCTGGTGGGGAAACACCTAGGCCAAAGGTAATTGTAACAGTGAGATATGGGCTATTTAGGTCAGGGCCAGGATGCATGTCCAGAACAAAATTCAACGTGGGCCCAAAAAACTCAGTAATCAAGACAAATCATGCTTTAACACAATATTCTTTTAAGAATCAAAATTAATGCAAAAAATCATGATGAACAGAAGATGCAACTTTTAAATGAAGACAGCGTGTTACTGATTTTTCCTTTTGCTTCAGGCTCTAAGATGGCTTGGCAGGGTGCTGCATTGTGGGGGAGGTAGGGGGAGCTGCTGTGAGACAGAAAAGCCCTCTGATCAGCCAGTGGTGTGCTGGGGTTGGCTCAGACCGGCTGGCACACCTCTTCCAAACTTCTCACTCAAGAACAGCATGTTGGTAGCTTGAAATGGGCCATGATGGGAATATTTACACCTTGGAAATTGGCAGATGCTAAAAATCAAGGCTCGTTCCCTCCCTTTCTGGAGAGCTGTTTGTTAAATATTTACCAGCACACCACTCTATGCAGCCTGCAATGGGGCGAGGGAGGGTTGGGGTTAAGAAAGGTTTCCCAGAGGAGATACCTTCTGCATCTTGCAGAATAAGAATATAGAGAAGGAGAGAATAAACATCCTCACAAAGAAGGAACTCAATGTGAAAGGCACCAGAGGAAAAGAAAAAGCTATTGTGTTTAAGAAACTGTGAGGAGCTGAGTGTAGCTGGAATGTGTGATGTTGCTAATGAAGGAAGTTTCAAGAAGGCAGAGAAGGTCACAGCACCAAGTGGTGCCCCCAAATTGAGAAAGATCTGAGTCTTTGCTCGAGCAACAAGACTGTAGATCCAGGGGAGGAGGATGCTCCATGCTTCTGAAGGGTGCAGAGCACTGACCCAGGTAAGAGACAGCAGTGGTGAGCTCATAACCGGTTAATACCAGGGTCCCGGGGAAAAGAGCCCTGATTGATAGCATTTGCTAATTTCTGAGGTATAAATACCCAAACCACAACCAATTTCAAGCTACCTATGTGATGTTGCTGAACACTGAGTTGAGAAGAGACACTCAGGAGAACACCATCATGTAGTGTTTCCACCACCCACTTACAATAGATGTAAATGACCTCCGGGGCACAAAGAAATAAATAAAATACAGTAAAATAACTAGAAAGAGATGAGTTTGGAATATTTATTACCCCATATTTTTAATACAACTTACTTAATTATAAGTTCATGCAATTTAATTTTTAATGATACCTTGTTTGACAGCAGCTCACAAAATTCCTGAAAATGTAGCCACCAGCTCTCATGAACCAGGAAGAGCAGGCATGAGCCGGCTCCAGGACTCCACCGGCAGAAGAGATTTTGGTTCCGACTTGCAGTATTTCTGTGGGAGCACTGGGGGCTCCCCGACTCTGTGGGCTTCATGTTGTCAACTTGAGGGACCAGACCCCAGGCTTATGAAGTGCTGTTTTCTCTGACCCACCGGGCACAGGGACGTGGATCCAAACCTCTGGGGGGCTTTCTGGGATAGGACAGCAGTCCCTGGGGCATCAGAGTTAAGGGTAAATGAATCTCAGAGAGATTTTCATCCGGGAGAAAGAACACCACAATGCCAGTTTTGGCAGAAGATTTCATGTCCTCATTAGCTGTTCACTTCAAGAATGCTGTTTTATTCTGAAGCCGCTGGCGCCTAAACCATCTGAGAAAGTACCACTACTAGTGGTAAATACAGTCTATATTCGTTGTACTTTTGCTATGTACCAGACCCTGTTCTAAGGGCTTTATATACATCAACTTAACCCACAGATCATAGGCGCAAGGCAGGTATTATTATCATACCAATGTAAATGACGAGGATGCTATCATTATCACAATTCCAAAGATAGAGAAACTTGGGTACAAAGAGTTAAATGACATGCCCGAGACCACAGAGCCCAGATTAGAACTGGGATTTGCACCTGGCAGCCTGCTGTTGGCCACTGCCAGCAGGGACGACAAGGATAGCAAGAGAGAAAAAGCGTGCTTCTGCAGGCCAAGGCAACCAGAGGTGACCCCATTAGCTTGGGGGACACATCATGCCAAGACCAGCTGGATTTGACCGGTGACCCACCTCCCAGGGACTGATGGCATTGGGAGAGATGAATAATCACCATGGAGGTGCATGTTAGTTACCCCAGTTCCACGGATGACAAAACAGGTTCAGAGGAGCCAAGGGAATCTGTCTCCCAAGGTCCCCTGGCTAATGTAAGGTGGTGCCGTGACAGTAGCCCAGGTGTGTCAACTTGGCTGCACCTTGCAGCCAGCCTCAGGTGCCAGCCGGGCATGGGCTTCATGTAAAATCAAAGCCGTAGACAGATATCTATACAGGTGAGACCCCAAATAAGAACCTGGTTTAAAAGCCTCAGAAAATATGGAAAAGATGCCCTTCAATAAATAAATCTGACACTCTAATGGAGAGGAGTGGTGATGTGTCAGTATTGTCATTCTGAGTCCTGCAAGCCTTCTTTAGCAGGAACCCTGTCTACCTGCTGTCCTCAGTGCAGGACGCTGCCACAGGCACCAGCATCTGTGTAGGCAAAAGGGAAACGATGGCAATTGCTGTGACAGGTAATCAGAAGGGGCGATTCACCACTCCTTGTGCGAAGGAAAAGGTATAATGTCGCAACTCACTAAAATAAGAATATGGTTTATAGCCAAAGGCTGCCTCATGGCAAGAAGTCTGGAGGGGCCAGGCATGAGTTCCAACAGTTCCCCCCCCTTGAAGGACCCTACTAGGATGCACTTTCTCTCTCAGGTCAGGGGCCACCAACTTGTGCACGGAACCCCCCAGAGCCAGGAAGTCCTAGTGGTGTCTGGTCTGCAGTTTCTTCTCTCCAGCTGCTCATGCAGGCATGTTCTTGCTATGTAACCAGTCCCCGTGGCAGAGCCTTCCATGCCTCTCCCCAAGGCTGGGTACAAATCATTAATCTCATCGCTATCAATAAATAATGCTGGCAAGTCGGTACAAACTACCCCGAAACTCCTCAGACACACAGGTACAAAGTAACACTGTTAATCAGCATGTTTCTTTAACTAGCGTTGAGCGCCACGTAGTCATAGGCCCGTAAGCCACAAAGATAAGAGAAGCACATTCATAAGCATCAATCCAAATAGGCTGGAAGGATGGACGATACTTAATAAGGGCTCCGTGCAGGGGGACAAAGCGTTACTGCCCCAGAAGAGGCACATGAGAAAGTCTTAGGGCTTCTTCACGGTCATCAGGGTTGTGTGAATGTTGTGCTGTGATTGCCAAAAAAGCTAATAATATGTACTCAGGTCGCACTAACGGGAGCGTGGACTATATATGGGAGGAGGTGATAGTCTTGCTCAACTCTGTGCTAGTCAGATGCCACCCGAACCCTTGAGCTTTGTTGCTCTGGTCACTTGGCAGAAGTTGTGAATGGAAAAACTGCAGTGCCCTTGGAGGAGACAACCACGGAAGATATGAAAGGAGTGCCAGATGAGGCACTCATGAGGAAATGAGAATGCTGGGCCCGGAGAAGGGATGGCTTGCGGGGAGCGTGGGGTTGTTGCTTTCAGAGTGATTCCAGCCATAGCGTCAGGCTTTGGCTGATTTCAGAGTTGCAGTTTTCAACAGTCGTTGTAAAAGAGGCTTTGGCGTGATGATACTTAGAGATGCATCTGACAAGCTCCTTGTGGAGCTGGCTTCTTGCATGGGAGGCAGAGTGGTGTGCATGTGTGGCTCCTCTGTCCTCACTTTGGGACAAAGGGAAGCACCCAAAGGCGTTTGCATTGGCCAACTTTCCCTGGAACTACCCGAGAGCAGGAATGGATGGCACCACATGGCCTGGGCATAGGGTAGCAAGGCGGCCGGGAACTCGCAGTGCAGCCTGCAGCTGATGGAGGGGGTGGCGATTCCCTAACACAGCTGTCTCCCTAGTGTCTCTGACAGCAGATTCGCCACATGCGAGCTTGACTGCCAAGATCATGGAACCACCTGGGCATTGAACTGGATGAACTTTCAACTCTTTGAAATCCACTTGATGGTGTCATCACCTGCTGACACTGACCGAGCACTCTTTGGGATGTGAAGGGATTCCCTTTTCCTACACACCCACACGCACACACGGGACTTGTATATTGTAATACGCAGGGAGCGAACTATGTGGTCCCCGAAAGTCCCCACCAGGCCAGGAACTCCCTTCTGCCTCATCCCTGGAGTGTCCACATAGGCCTAGCAGCCACTGTCCCCCAGTTCCCAGGCATTGCCCTCTGCCCCGTAGAGATGGCCTGCTCAGGCTGGCTGGTCAGTGCCCTGTCCCCTTCACAGGGTGGGCAACGGCTCAGTGTCTTCTAGACTCAGCCTCCGTCATAGCTGCTCATGCTGTCGCTGGCTCTGCGCCAGGAATCACCTTGGCAGAAGGACTGTGGTAAAGGGGCAGCAGAGGCAGAATGCAAGGCCCCTTCCCTGGAATTCTTATCAGTGCCCGTCCATGTCTCCTCTTTCCAGCTGACTGTGAGCTCCTGGACGGCCATGAGCCTCATTTCCCTCCCAGCCTAGCAACATGCAGTTAGCCCTCAATAAGGATTTACTGAATTGGGTTTATTGTTGAATAACAGTCTCATACTCCCAAGCTCAAAGAGCCCACGCACGTTATCATATCTGCTGAACCCATTTTACAGATGGGGAGAGTGAGGCCCTAGGAGGGGATGCCGCCAATTCTTTTGGACTCTCAAGGAGTTCCCATGGGTCTTTTGGGCTGTCCTCAGTGGAGCAGGGCTCCCTGGTGCTAAGCATTGCATACTCAGATTTGTGAGTGAGATTTGGAAAGGACTTAGCTCTCAGCCACTGACCTGCTGCCTGACCTTTGAGGAAATGCAATCCCTTGCCTGGAAATGGCCTTGTGGCCAATGCGCTGTGTGGTGTCACCCATTCAGCACAGTGGGGAGAACTGGACAGTTTCTCCACTGCCCCCCTCCCACTTCTCCTTCAAACCCTGCCTGAAATCCATTCCCACCCTCCTGGCCTTTCTGTGACTCTTCTGCTGGAGATGTCACACCTGCATGGCTGCATGTTTATCCAACACATCCTTTAGGATCCAAATGTCACCTTCTCCTGGGAGCCTTCCTTGGTTTCTCTCCATCTCTTCGTCTGCTCACAATTCAACAGATCCATATCTCTTTGATAGCATCTATCACATTCTCCTTGTATTATTATCTTTCTGTCACATTTTCCTTGTGTTATCTTTACACAGTTGCAGGTGGTTCTCCGTAACAGGGTGGTGTCTGATGTCTCCCATCCAGCCTCTCTTCCCTATCCCAAGTTGCTGTGCATGTCTTCTGTCCACATTATAAATGTGTACGTGCCCAGAAGGCAGGACTATGCGGAAGTTTCTTTGTCCCTGTGCCCAAAGTGGCAGACTCTCTTCCCATAGAGCCTTGCTTGGCAGGGGGATGTTATTGCATACTGTAGGAATTTTTTTAAAAAGCATTTAAATTGGCCGGGCGCGGTGGCTCACGCCTGTAATCCTAGCTCTCTGGGAGGCCGAGGTGGGCGGATCATTTGAGCTCAGGAGTTCGAGACCAGCCTGAGCAAGAGCAAGACCCCATCACTACTATAAATAGAAAGAAATTAATTGGCCAACTAAAATATATATAGAAAAAAATTAGCCGGGCATGGTGGCGCATGCCTGTAGTCCCAGCTACTTGGGAGGCTGAGGCAGCAGGATTGCTTGAGCCCAGGTGTTTGAGGTTGCTGTGAGCTAGGCTGACGCCATGGCACTCACTGTAGCCTGGGCAACAAAGTGAGACTCTGTCTCAAAACAAAAACAAGAACAAAAACAAAATCAAAAACAAAAAAAAGCATTTAAATTACCAATAGTTTCAGCATCTGTCGTGTCCCAGGCTCCATGCTGGGTGTGGATCTGACAATGACAACATCATGCAATGTGTGCTACAATATGGACATGGGCAGCTAACAAGAGTGAAGTGAGCTTGGAGCTGCACCTAGAAGGACAATGAGGTTGTGAGCAGGTAGAAATAGGGCAGAGGGAGAACCTGGTCCGGAACAGTATGGACAAAGTCCTCGAAGTAGCCAAGCTTGCCATAGCCTGGGTGCAGACATCAGAAAGGCTGGAGCTGAGGGGCAGGATATGGGAGGCTGGGGAGGCTGGGAAAGATCTGCTCAGAACCCTTGAAGGGAAAGATTTGGATCACCATGCCCAGATGCAGAAGAAAGGAGATAGGCTACCTGGGTTCAAATCCCACCTCCACCACCTGCCAACTCTGTCAGCTTTTTCATCTATATAGAGAGATAATAACAGACAGTGCCTGGGTCAGGGCCGGCACCAGGGTGAGGCAAATACAGATGCAAAATACCAGGGGATGCCAGTAATCGAGGTAGATACCTAACAGGGTGCCAAAAAAGCCCCAAGCAATCAAGACATATATGCTAGTGCAATGCTTCAAGTGTCAAAATTAATGCAAAAATTCCACAATGAACGAAGTAGCAAAAACGTAAATAAAGACGGGATCTGCCTGGCACAAAGTATGCAGCTCAGAAAACACCAGCTACGATCCGACTGGAAGTTCGCAACCGCCAGGGGCCGTGGACTTGTGAAAACCTGAGGAAAACCCATGGCCCCTCTCCTCAGAAGAATGCACGAGCTTTGCACAATTGGTGCACAGTTGCGGGCTGTTCCTGCGCTCCCTGCGGCTCGTCCTCCTGGAGGTTAAGGACTCCGTCCGCCGGGCTGGCGGTGCCGCTGGCTGTGGTCGCGCGCGCCATCCAGCCGCCTGCCGGTTCCGCAGTACCGCGCCGGGCCGCCCTCCTGGCAGCCCTGGGTGCTCTGCCCCCTGCAGGAAGCCGCGCGCAGCTATGCGGCTGCCCCCGCCGCCCCCCACCTCCCCTCTCTCTGGCTTGGGACTTTTCCTAAGGTTTGCTGAAACCAGACACCTTGCTCGACCCAGCCCGCGTGCAGCCACGGTTTAAAAGGCTGCCTTCAGCGCCCCCTCCCCGCCCCCAGCGGAGACTTCAAAAGGCCCGGCGGGCGCCGCGGCCTCGGCACCTATGAGCCGCCCCCCGCGCGCGGAGCCCGCGCCGCAGCCCGTGGACACAGAGCGGCGGAAGTCCGAGCGCAGGCGGACCGGGCCGGCGGCGCAGTCCCGCGCGCCCATGCCCCTCCCGGTGCCGCTGCGCCCCGCGCGCCCGCGCCGGGTCTAGGGAAGGGGACCTCGCACCCCCGCCCCCGCGCCCGCGGCTGCGGGGACCCATGAATACAAATGCCGTTAGGCGCCCGAGGAAGGACCGACCCGCCGGCCTCGCACTTAGGGACCCAGTAAGTGCCCGGGGGCTCCTGGGGCGCTGGCAGTACTGGGGTGTGTGTGTGTGTGTGTGTGTGTGTGTGTGTGTGTGTGCGCCCGCGCGCAAAGGTGCGCGCTATGGGGAGGTGGGTACACGCATGGGGAGGTGGGTACACGCATGGGAGGTGGGTACACGCATGGGGAGGTGGGTACACGCATGGGGAGGTGGGTACACGCATGGGGAGGTGGGTACACGCATGGGGAGTGAGTGCGTGTGTGCACATGTGCGGCGGGCACTGGCTAGAGCTGTGTGCTATGGGGGTGTGTGTGCACGTGGCGGGGTGTGCGCGCGGGTGTGTCCGTTGGGGGGATCTGGCCAGGATAGTGTGCTTTTGTGCGTGTGTAAGCACTCGTGTGCATGCGTCCGCGGAGTCTCAGGGCGCGCCCCAGGCCAGACATCAGAGGATGTGTTTCGCGTGAACCCAGGAAGAGTGCGGCCGTGCCTGCATGTGAATAAGTGTGACTGTGTGCCTCAGTCTGGGGTCAGTGTGTGTGCGTGCATCGGTGAATGAGTGTGCGAGTCTGTTTGCCCGTGAACGGGTCACGGAGGTGGAGGCGGAGGGGGAGGTTGTCGCCCGGGGCGGACTGGGGCTGTGGGTGTGAGGTTTGTCCTTGCGGTGGGTCAGGGTGTGCGGCTCTGCGCTCGGGTGGGATCCGGAGTCTCTGGCCGACTCTGGAGGCTGGGGGTTAAGTCCCCGTCTCTCACAAGGTAGTGCGAAGAGAGAGGACGGTGACAAACATTTAACCGGCCCACCCACTACCTTCTCCCGGGCGCTGTGAACCCAGGAGTGCAGTCTTTTTGGTCGGCGGTGGGGGGGCAACACTGGCTGTCCTGGGACTCTGGACACCAGGTCCTGGTCCCAGCTCTGTCCCTGGAACCCTGGGTTCCTTTCGGGAGTAGAAACTGTCCCCTTTGTCCTTTCACCTCCATCCCGCAATTCGAGGACCCCGTCTCTCGAGTCAGAAGTTCCTGATCTCAGACCGTGTCGGTCGTCGTGCAGCCCCGGGCAACCCCTTCCTCCCGGAAAGTTTGCGGGCCCTGACAAGGGGGAGGGGGCGGGTGTCCCGGCGGCCCGAGTGGCCCGCTGAGGCCGCGTCCCCGGCTGCGGCCGGCAGGGGGCAGCAGGGGGCAGCGGAGGGCGGCCCGGCGCGGGGAGGGGGGAGGTGGGGAGCCGCCGCGGGCCGAGACTTTAAATCGCCTTCATTTCCCCCAAATCCTTCCTTTTCCTCTCCTCTCCCAGGCCGGCGGGGAGGCAGCTTCCACCGCCCTCCGCGCGCCTCGCCCGGCCTTGCTCTGCCTCCGGGGGCCGCCAGCAGCCCGCCTCCGAAAGTTTGATCATCTCCCTTTCTCTCTCTCTCCTGCTGCTGCTTCCTTTTCGGTGGAAGCAGGAAAAGAGCGCGGCAGGGGCGAGCGCGGCGCCCGGGCTGCGGGGACCATGGGCCCGGCGCGGGCGCCCGCGGGGCCCCAGCCGCGCCGCCTGCCTGCTCGGGCGCCCCGGGGCGCGGGGCTGCGCGGGGGGCGCGGGGGCCGCGCGCTCTGAGCCGGCCTGGCGCGGCGGGGCGGGGGGCTGGCGGCCCCATGGGGCGCGCCCACACTTGCCCCCCGGGCTCGGGAGCATGAAGTAGGGGCCTGCCATGGGAGCGGGAGCGGCGCGGGGGGCCCGAGGCACAGCGGCGGCGCGCGGCGGGTGAGTACGAGCTCGGGGACGCCCCCTCCCCAGCTTCCTGCTGCCCCGGGCTCGGGAGGGCTGGGGTTCCTCGCCACGCGGACGCTTCCCGCGGAACGTCGGCTTCCTGGCCCTTCCTGCGCCCCCGCGAGGCGGGGCGCCAAGGGTTAACAGGGGCTGCGCCCCCGGCCGGGCGAGGGTTGGCGAGCGCCGCCCGCCCTGCCGCGCCTGGCCCGCCCGCTCCGTGCCGCGGGGGCGGGGGCAGAGCCAGCGGGGGTCGGGGCGGGGGTGGGTGGTGGCGCCTGGAGCGGCCGGCGGGGCCAGGGGTGGGGGCGTTTTGGATGCTCGGGGGAGGAGGGGTCTCCGTTTGGGGCTGTCTTGGTGTGTTCCGGTATTTCGGTGCCTGCAGGTTCTGAGCCTGGACATCTCCGTGTCTATCTGTTCTTGTGAAATTGTCCGCAAGTTTCTAGGTCACCAGGTCTCGGGTTCTGCTCCTGTCTCCGTGTCTGTGTGGCTCTGCACGTCCCTGAGTTTCTGGAAAGCTCCGTGTGTGTGAGTCTGCCTGGATCTGTGTGCCTCAGTGTTTCCTGCTTCTCTGGGGAAGCTCGGTTCCTGTCCCTTTCACGTGTGTAAGAGAGGAGAGTGACGGCCAGCATGTCCGAGCAGAAGGGCCCGGGAGAGCACTAAGTGGGACCCCTCGTTGCGCAGATGGGGAGACGCGCCTGGGCGGAGCAGGCTCCAGGGAGGGGCGGTGCAGAGCCGGGCCCAGAGGCTGGGGTTCCCAGCTTGTGGGTGGGAGTTGTAAGACAGTGAGCCGTGCAAGACCGGTCACCGCGTGCGGGTGTGCGTGGGAGCAGGCCCTCCCCGCTGTCTGTCCTGCCCCAGCGACCCCAGGACACTCCCAAGAGGCTGGTCGAGGCTATAGCTCTGCCCTGCCCCCCATGCCCTGCCTGCTATGAGCTGGAGTCAAGGGGATGGTGCCCCCCCTTCTTCCCCCTGTCTTGGAAAAAGCTGGCTCCTTGAGATCCCCCGCCCCCCTCCCCACCGCAGCACACACACAGGGCACCAGTGAGCACACTGCTGACTCATTTTCTCCAGAAGACCCTGTGCCAGGGCAGATGCCAGCGGTTGGGCAGAAAAGTGGTACCAGGCAAGCACCCCATAGTGGGGCCCAAGCTTTGGGCAAGTGGCCAGTCACACTGCTTTGAGGCTCAGCCTCTGCCTTCTGTCTACCTGCCTCCCTGCCTCCCTTGTCACCGCATTGCCCCTCATCCCGGGCCCTTTGGCTCTGGCATGCCTCCTAGCTTTGCTCCGGGACCCCTCTCGCCAGCCCAGGCTCCATGACACTGACCATGGAGCACATCCCTGGCCTCTGCTTCCTTCCTTTGCTCCCTGCACTCAGAGCGTCCTCCCTCTCTTGTGCATCCACGGGCCCTGCTGCCCCACAGAAGCTGGCAGCCCCCCTGTGGGGCACGGCAGCCCCCTTGTGGGGCATCAGAAGGGGCCTGCCCTCAAACGCAACCCGCTTTCTCTGTCCCTTTCTGAGCAAGCTTCACCCATTCTTTGTTGGCATATTCCCTCCCCTGATCTCTGCGTCCAGGGACACTCTTGATACCCCCACACCTGGCTCTGCACGTGGAGAGCCCTATCAGTTGGCGACGGAGGATGGCAGTAAAACACGGACCCACGGCAGGGCAGAAGGAGCATTAGCCTTGCAATCGGGCAGGCTCGGGTTTGAATCTTGACTCGGGCAAGCCACTCTCTGCTCCCCGTTTTTCTCATCTACAAAATGGGCATCTTCGTTCCCACTTGGCCAGGTTTGGTGCAGATTAATGGGGCCATGCTTGTAAAGGGCTTAGAACAGGGTTTGGCATGTAGTAAGTGCTCAATAAACAGCAGCTGTTATTCGTATTATTCCCTTCCTCTTGAATGGGCGTGTGAGTCAATGGGAAAGTTCTGGGCTGCATCCTGTCCAGACAGATGACCTGCCTGTGTTCCCATGGAGGAAGTGGAAGGTGTGAAGAAAGGAGCCTGGGCGTGGCTGTCTGGGCACAGGCGCCCTGGCCAGTGCACGGACACAGGTGGGACAGGTCCACCTCCTTTGCCACTCTGTGGTTTCAGCCAGCCCCAGCTTGCGCCAAAGGAGAACAGTCACGCCAGGTGTCCACAGGGCCTCTTTCATGTGTGTTTCTGTGCCCTCAGTGACTGTTCAAGCGGGTGTGGGTTTCAAGATCCCGTGTGTTTCCAGGTAACAGGCATGAATGACAAACCACCCACATAGGCTGCAGGTGCTGGCAGCCCGGCTGTCCAGGAGTAGCCACATTTGGCGCCCTGGCAGAGGGCCTTTTGCAGGGCATAGAAACACCTGGGTTCCCTTCTTGGAGGGCTGCGTGGCCAAACTCTTTCCAAGGCTCCCTTCCTCGTGGCTCCCATTTCCGCTGCCTCGAGGCTTCCCTGGCCTCTGTGCTCTGGGCTTCCCGACATGCTGGAGCCCAGGGTTCACCGAGCCAAGGCCCACGAGGCAGTGGTGCAAACAGAAGTCTGGAAGAACAAAGCCCCGAGCCAGCGCAGGCACTAAACATTATTAGCGGTAGCCTAAACAGCATTGGAACGGGAGCAAAAGAATCGGCAGGGCCTCCCTCCAGGAGCCAACTTTCCATGCCTGGAGCTCACTTACAGGGCTTGTTGGCTCCCTGGGCTGCATCTCGGTTCCTGTTGGTGAAGGCTGGGACTCTGGCCTCTGACAAGTAGGAAGTCCCTGCAAGTTTCCAGTTTCTTCTCCATGGGAGACAAATCAAATGAAAAGGACCGTCAAGTCATAGAGACAGAGCACTGTGTGACCTTGGGCAAGTCGCTTCCCCTCTCTGGGCCTCAGCTGCCCATGTCTCCAAAGTGGCAAGGGGACTAGAATCTGGATGATCTCAAAGGGCCTTCTCCCACACAGATGTGCTGTATACTCGGGAAGTGTATGGGTCAAGTGCACACGCAATTCAGATCCCAAAGGGCCCGCTGCATTTGTCAAGGTGGATGAATGGGGGCCGAATACCTTTGCAGTAGGGGGAGGCCATGGCCTTAGGAAGCTTAGTGGAAGAGAAGATTCTGATCCCTGTTCCCTGAGAGTCTTCTTTCTCCTGACCTTTAGGGATTAAAAAAGTTCCCCCTGATTTACCCTCTAATTCTCTGCAGAGTAGTCACCTTGGTATAAACCACAGCCAGAAAAATTGACTGAGAAGGACACGTGTGGTTCATACACCTGCCCTTTCCCACCTGGCTTCTCTTCCTCAGCTTGGCGAACGTCCTAGGGAGGGTGGATGTGACATAACACAGCGGAGGAGGACTTGGGGAGGGAGGGCAGATGCCAGGCAAATGCCAGGAAGGGAGGGGCCGGCAGGAAACAGAACAGGAACCAGTGGGGTCGCAGGAACACAGGAGAGCAAGGGGCAGCGTCTCCTGAGGATGCACGCTCAGGACAAGTGCGTTCCCTGGTCCTCTAAATTCGGGGACGGCTGAATGACGCAGAGTACAGTCAGTTTCTTTATTGCAGGACTTCTCAGAACGTTCGGTGTGTAGTTTTGCCTTGGGAACTGTCAAGACCGGGCTGCAGGAGGCGGCTCTTCCCCATTGTATCTGGCCTCAGCTCCCTGGAGTGTCCCTGGTGGGTGTGGGAAGTAGCTCGGAAGAATTATGAGCCCAGGGCCTGCCCCCAGGGTGACTGGGAGGAGGACGTCCCTGCCTTCCCTGAGCCGCAGCTTTCTCCATTTGTCAAGTGAAACAAAGCTGCCCGTTATTTCTTTCCAGGGGTGATGATACTGCCGTTTGCTTCGGGTGAGCGGGTCATGCCAGAAGGGTTAGCTCTGTCCCCCTCTCCAGGCCCCCTACCCACTCCCCATCCCCGGGCAACTTGGCACTCGGACCTTTAGTCATTGCCTATGGGAAGCTGCAGGGCTGGTCCCATGAAAAAAGCATTTTTACAGCAGTGGCAGCAGATTGGAGAGGATAAGGAAGGACCAAGGATTATCCAGGAACAACCCTGGAAATAGTTGAGCTGGGGAGTTAAGGCTTTGGGAAGATGCTTTTTGAAGTCCACAATCCTATAATGCCGGGTAGTATTCATTCATCTTGCAGAAATACACTGGATGCTCACTATGCGCCTGCCCTGTGCTGGGAATATGAGTGAACAAGACAGATGCGCTTGCCCTTTGGGGCCTTAGTCTAGAGAGGGAAATCGACAGGAAAGCAATGGCCACACATTCGACAACACACTGTGGTGAGGTCTGTGCAGTGTGCTGCAGGAGCTGGCAGCTGAGCTGGGGTCTAACATGCAGGAACTGACCGGGCAAAGGGCAGCATCTGGATGCCAGGAGCAGCATGTGCAAATGCCCAGAAGCTAGAGGAGGCTTTTGAGCCGCCATCATCAGCACCTGTCTTTGAGCTAGTTTGCTTTATGCCGCAAGTAAGACCTACCTCGACATGGTTTAAACAATAAGGGGGTTATTACTGCTCATATCAAGAGGTCCCACGGAAGAGAGTTTTAGCATCTCAACTGCGTCATCAAACACCCACTATTCTTCTGCTGTTCTCATGTACTAAAGGGGGTTATTACCTCATATGCGCAAAATGGCTGCAGCAGCTCCAAGCAGTATGTCCTCATTCTACCACATGCAGAGACTAGAAGAAAACCAACTCTTTCTTCTTTTTAAGTGCTTTTCCAAGGTCCCTATCAGGTGTCCCTCATATCTCATGGCCCTCCTTTGGGTCATATATGCATGCCTAACCAGTCACTGGCATGGTAAATGAAATCCCCAATATTGGCTGAGACTTATCCAGGTTCATCCAGTATCTTCAGAAGTCCACGCCTGCATGAACAAGCAGGAAGTGGGGGGCGGCTGTAACCACTAGTGCCATTCACAGTGCTCAAGTCACGGATGCGATTGATCATAATTGCTATTGAATTTGAAAGTAGGGGAAGTCGATAGAGGGTGTTAACCTGTCCCCCAAGGTGCCCAGGGAGCCTGGGAAGAAGCTGGGGCTCTGGACACCAGCCTGGGAGGTGGGTTTCCTGGATTTCATGGTTCCCCAGAAGCGCCCCATCCTCGCTTTCCTCTTAGAAATGCATCCTGGGCCTGTCTGTCCCAGCTTTAGCCCCTGTCACCCGCCTGGCGCAGCTCTCTTGCCTGCGTCTTGGCCATCTCTGG
This sequence comes from Mirza zaza, assembly GCA_008750895.1. Classification (NCBI taxonomy): domain Eukaryota; kingdom Metazoa; phylum Chordata; class Mammalia; order Primates; family Cheirogaleidae; genus Mirza; species Mirza zaza. Next base: position 108,148 of record VSMD01134068.1, on the reverse strand, counting down.
CCACGTGCCGCCCTCCCCTCTGCCGGCCTGGGGATCAGATGCCCGGGTGGCTTCGGGTGTCGCTGGTGGCTGCTCCCACAGGAAGGTGAAATCGGATCGTTGCCCTTGCCCCTGTTGGCAGGAGCCACTGAGCAGAGCTTTAACCCTTCCTGGCCCCGGAGTACAGGGGCAGCAGGGACTGTTCAGGGAGCACCTCGTGGCTGGCTCTCAGCCGAGCCCTTAACGTGCATGAGCTTATTTAATCCTCACGCCTCGTCTGCAAGCAGGGAGTGTCTACCCATGTTGCAGAGGACCAGACAGGCTCGGGGCTGGGTGACTCATCTGGGGACACACTGCTGATAAGCGAGAGGGCAGGTTTGCACCTGAGTGTGCACGAACCCCCGTCACCTCCTGTTTTCTTTCCTCCCATTTCCCATCAGCACAGAGCCACGAAGGCAGCTGCCTTAGCACAGCGCCGGTCCTGCTTACGGGGTCTCCTCTCTCTCCTAAGCGAGATGAGTCATCCGAGCAGACCAGTCTGGTTTTCCCACGGACCTTTCAACCCTGGCTCTGCCACCCCACGAGCTGGGGACTTGGGAAGGGTCTCAAGATCGTGAGGCCATAGTACAGATGGGGAGACTGAGGCCCAGAGAACGGAAGGGGCTGGCCCCCGATCGCCAAGAGAGTCAGTGCCAGGTTTTGAGCTGGACCCTGGATCTCCTGACACCCAGGGCAGGGCTTCCTGCCCGGTGACCTCGGCTCATCTATCTGTGCAGAGCGAGGTGGAGTTTGTACGTGTGGGCAGGTCCTGATCGAGAGGCTGTTCCTGGAGGCCTGGGGGCGTGGGCTGCTCTGATGGGGTCCTGGAGCCCGGGCCTGGCCTCCCACCTGCCGTGGATGGGACCGGGGCGGGACCGGGGCTGGGCGGTCCACTCCCGGCCCCGCTGGCCGGATCCAGGCTCGAGGGGCGGAAGCTGATGCCGCGTCTGCTTGTGTCTCCCGGTCTCTAGGGGATTTCTCTTCTCCTGGATCTTAGTCTCGTTTGCCTGTCACCTGGCCTCCACCCAAGGAGTTCCTGAAGGTAATTCTCTCTTCTCTTTGTCCCGGGGGAGACAAAAGAGGACAGAAGGGCTCTGAGAGCTCACACATAGGACACATTCGTGCCTCTCATTGGAACTCAGTGCCTCAGTTTTCCCATCAGTAGAATGGAGCCTATCACTGGCAAATGCTCTTCTGGCTCGAGAGAATCATGTTCGGAGTTTTGTAAGGGGCAGGAGGGGCTCCATGCAGAAACGTGGAAGGGTGATGCTCGCGTCCCTGTGTAGGGCAGAATTTGAGTGAGTCACTTTGGCTCAGTAAGCCTCAGTTGCCCACAATTGTCCCGTGGGTGCTCCAGAAACTGCTGAGAGGACACACTAAGGCCACAACTGTCATTGCCCAAGCCTGGAATCCCACACCCTCTTCCCGTGAGATCCTGCTCTCCCCTCTGGTCTCCGAGGAGCTGTCCAGGGGGCCGTCGGGGGGGGGGGGGGGGGGGGGGGGCAGCGGGCCAGCTCCGCGGCTGCCCACGGAAACTGAGACCTCTCCCACATCTGTTCGTCAAGCGGCCACAAAGCCTCCGAACATAACCATCCTTGCCCCTCCTCCACGCCCGGCCTGTGTGTCGGGACAGGCGGCGAGCATGCCAAGAGTCCCAGTGGCCTGACCTGGCCACTAGGCCGGGATTGGGCCCCTGGGAGGGGAGGGCCGTGCCCGGAAGAGACTTCTGCTGCCTGGCAACATTTTGTGCAAATGTCATATTTTCCGAGCTTGCTGTTTCCCCCACAAAGTAGGTGAACAGCTGTCCAGAGTCCTGAGTCAGGCCCGGGGTGGGAGGTGGGGGGCCGGGGAGAGGCCGGAGCTGTGTGGAGCCAGGTTTATGTAATAAAGGGATCTCGCCGGGGCCAGCTGGCTGGGGCCGCTCCTCTTGGCGTTGGGCTCAATTCATTCCCCTGTCCCCCATCTCTTCGTCCTTGATGGGATTCTGGATGTGTCTCCACCCTGCCTTCCAGCGTGTCTGGGAGGCTCCGGAGCGGGACAGCATCGTGCTTAAGAACAAAGACCCGGGGTCAGGTGGCCCGGGTTCAAACCCCAGTTGTACCTTTTTTTGTCCAGGAGGCCCCATCTTCAGAGGAGACCCCAGCTGTGCCTTTTATAAGCTGCATGGCCTTGGGCAAGTTATTGTATCTAACTCTTCTGAACCTCATCTGTAAAATGAGGATAATAGAAAGTACTTGCTTCGTAGACTATTGAGAAGCAAGTGAGATAATGCATGGAAAGTGTGTGGTGTGTAGGAAGTGCTCAGTAAATGTTAGTTTTTATTATTGTTAATTATTAACCCAAAAAGTCCGGGCAAGAACATCCCTTTCCTGTCCCCGCCTCCCAGAGGGGCTGCAGTGGATAAAGACTCACAGCGGCTTTGCTCTGGTCACTTGTGCCAGGTGTCCGAGTTTGGGGCCTGGCCCCTTAGCTACAGATGGCCCTCAGGGGACACCTGAAGACTGGCTGGTTGTCAGCTTAGAAACCCACCCAGAGAGGATGACAGGGGCAGCTCATCCGTGCCACATGGCCAGTTGTGATTCCCCCTGGCTGGGTGCCAGCGGCTCTACGTGTCACGTGTAGGGAGGGAGGTGAGCAGGCCTGAGGGGGTCCCGAGGTGGGGACTGGGGAAGGGGCCACGTGGCTTCCTGCCCCCACCTCTTCTTCCACCAAGTGGCTCTTCCCATTCCGTGCTGTCTATAGTGATAGTATTTCATGATTATAAGAGGGTTTCAGAGATTAAAGCGTAGAAGATATACTACTAAGAGAATGTTTAGCAGTGGTTTATTTTAGCTGAGAACCCGGGGACAGACAGAGGGGAGGAAGGATGAGAAGGAAGGATTTGGAGAGAAATGAAATGCCCCTGGGTCCTAAGGGAGAAAGAGGGACTGAAATCCCAGCCAACCGGAAACAGTGCGGTGGAGCTACAGGATTCTTGGACCATCGTGAACACCTGTGCCATCTCGAGATCTGGTTCAGCTCCCTTGCCTTACAGGCAGGGAAATTGAGGCCCAAGGGTCAGGAAGAGATCGAGCAGAGTTACCTGGTGTGGGGCTTGAGTGAGGATGATGAGGAAGACTGACCATTTCGTCCTCCCAGCGCCCTGTGATGAAGGCGCTCTTCTTTGTAGCCTTGTTTTACAGTGGAAGGAACTGAGGCTCAGAGTCCAGGCCTGCAGGTGGTCTTGTCAGGCTCTAAATGTTGGCCTTCTCACTCCAGGGCCTGCTATGGAAGCATTATGCTGTGTTGCCAGCACCCAGGTTCTCAGTTTCCCTCAGCGGCCCATTGTTCATATATCCATCCATCTGTCCATTTATCCATCCATCAGTCAATCCACGCATCCATCCATCCACTCATCCATCCGTCAGTCCATACATACATACATACATACATACATCCACTCATCCATCCGTCAGTCCATACATACATACATACATCCACCCATCCACTCATCCATCCATCCACCCATCCACTCACCCAGCCAGCTGGCCATCTCAGAATGTTGACTGAGGGCCTCCTAAGTGCCAAGTGCTGCCCTCAGCCTTCATGGCAGCCGTTGCCTGGGGCAACAGGAGGAGAGCACTTGGCACCCAGGGGCCAGCTTGCTCCCTGCCGAGAGGGAGCTCGGCGCCCACTTGTGCAGACACAGGCAGCCCGGCCGGCCCAAGGGGGTCCAGCGGCCCCGCAGAGCCAAGGTCAGGAAGCCTTTCCATAAACACTCTGGAAACCTGCTCTTGCTCTGGCAAGCCGCGCCGATGTAATTACTGGGCGGATGTGACCTGGCCAGACCACGGTCAGATGTGCAAGTGCCGCGCCAGAGGACAGAGCTTGCAGGGATGCCTTGATGACCTCTCAGGCTCTCCCCAGAGCCACACAGGGCGGAGGAGGAGTCAGCGGAAATGCCATCCCCCTCTGATGGCAGGAGATAGCAGCTCTGTCCTGCCCCAGCCAGACAGAAACGCCGGGTGGGGGAGGGACGGGTGGCTTCCTGAGTCATCCTCACCAAGCTCCGTGGACGTGCCCGTTCCTGTCACCCTGGTCCCTCACTTACAGGACTGCTTCGTGGAGGAGGCAGCTTTTCAGGTAGAGAAAAAGGAATATAACAAGTTCTGGCCGGGCAACCTCTAACACTCTTAGCACTAGCATTTGGTGACGATCATTATTTTTAGTGTTAGCAGGTATCATTTGGAAGTGCTTATTTTGTCCCAGGCACTTTTCAAAAAGTGTATACACTCATACAGCAGTTACAACATCCACGTGAGGTTGAGACTGCTACTATCCCATTTAATAGATGGGCAAACTGAGGCACTAAAGTCATGGGGTTAGTAAGTGGCAGAGCTGGGATTTGAACCTGGGAAGTGTGTTTTTAACCCCGATATGCAAGATCGTGCGGCCAGACAAGGTGTTGGAATATAGGCCGGATGGCTCCAGCGCTGCCCTAGCCACCATCACAGGGCAGCGTTATGTTTAGACGAATGAACAAATGACCGGGTAGCTGCGGGGGGACTGTCCACACTGCCCGTGCGCCTGGGGCTGGAGCAGGCCCTGACCGTGTCTTCTCCCTTCTCCCCGCCCTCTCAGATGTGGACGTCCTCCAGCGGCTTGGCCTCAGCTGGACAACGGCGGGGGGCGGCCGGAGCCCCGCGCCCACGGGGGTCATTCCATTCCGGTCGGGCTTCATCCTTACGCAGCGGGCCCGGCTGCAGGCCCCCACGGCCGCCGTCATTCCTGCCGCCCTGGGCCCAGAGCTGGCGCTGGTGCTGAGCCTCTGCTCCCACCGGGTGAACCATGCCTTCCTCTTCGCCGTCCGCAGCCGGAGGCGCAAGCTGCAGCTGGGCCTGCAGTTCCTCCCCGGCAAGACGGTTGTCCACCTGGGGCCCCGGCGCTCTGTGGCCTTCGACCTCGACGTGCACGACGGGCGCTGGCACCACCTGGCCCTCGAGCTCCGTGGCCGCACGGTCACTCTGGTGACGGCCTGCGGGCAGCGCCGGGTGCCTGTCCCGCTGCCTTTCCACAGGGACCCCGCGCTCGACCCCGAGGGCTCCTTCCTCTTTGGGAAGATGAGCCCGCACGCCGTCCAGTTTGAAGGCGCCCTGTGCCACTTCAGCATCCACCCTGTGACGCGGGTCGCTCACGATTACTGTGCCCACCTGAGAAAGCAGTGTGGCCGGGCTGACACACGCCGGCCCCAGCTGGGACCCCTCCTCCCCCAAGACTCCGGCAGACCCTTCACCTTCCAGACCGACCTTGCCCTGCTGGGCCTGGAGAACTTGACCACTGCCACACCAGCCCTCTCTCGGCCAGCAGGCAGAGGGCCCAGGGTGACTGTGGTGCCTGCCACGGCCGCCAAGCCCCTAAGGACTAGCCCCGCAGCCCCTCGCCAGCCTACCACAGCAGGAAGCCCAGCCCGGACCCCACTGCCACCTGCCAAGCTGCCAGCCAGTAACACCCCTGCCCCTGTGCCCCCAGCCTCTCTGGCCAGCTCCACCAGAATTCCTTGCCCTGCGGCCACCCAGCCATCGTGGAAGATCACAGCCACCCAAATCCCGAAGAGTCTCCCTGCCGAGCCTTCAGCCCCTTCTCCTTCAATTGCCCCCATCAAGAGCCCCTACCCTACCCGGAAAACTTCACCTTCATTCACAAAGTCAGCCCTGCCCGCCCAGAACCCGGTGCCACCCACTTCCCGCCCAGGTCCTGCTAAAGTCTCCCGTCCCTCAGTGAAGCCCCTGCAGAGGAACCCCGTGACACCCAGGCTCCCTCCACCCAGCACCCGGCCCCTACCCCCCGCCACTGGCTCCCCTAAAAAGCCCATTCCTGGGGCAGCCCGGCCCGGGGCCAAGATGACCAGCCGTGCCAGTAAGCCGGCTGCTGCCCACGCCGGCACCCGCAAGCCTCCCCAGCCCACTGTCTCCCCTTCTCCTGGCCCCACTCCTGGCCCCACCAGGGCCATCCAGCCAGCTGCCACGACGGTGCCTCCAACCTCAGGCACCAGAACTCCCCGAACGGCCCCTCCCGTCCCCACTCCTGCCTCAGCCCCCACTGGAAGCAAGAAACGCACTGGATCCAAAGCCTCAAAGAAAGCCGGACCCAAGAGCAGCCCCCGGAAGCCTGCGCCCCTCAGCCCTGGGAAGGCAGCCAGGGATGCCCCGTCGAGCCACCTGACCCACACGCCCAGCCCCACACGGGCCCAGCCCCGTGGGCAGACCACCTCGGCCCTGGGACTGGCCCCCGCGCAATTCCTGTCCTCAAGCCCGCGGCCCACGAGCAGTGGCTACTCCTTCTTCCACCTGGCGGGACCTACGCCTTTCCCTCTGCTGATGGGGCCTCCGGGGCCCAAGGGAGACTGCGGCTCGCAGGTAAGACTGGGCGGGGTCCCGTGCTGCTTGGAGCTCGGGTGGGTGACAAGGTCAAGTGGTTGCTCCTGGTGGGGTGGGGGGGGAAGGAGCAGCTTAGAGAAGGGAGCTGCTTATGGGCACGACCTTGGCTTGGACCCAGGCCCCGGCTCCTGTGGCCCTGCTCCAGATTCATGACCCGCTGGGACAGACGCGGGTCAGACTGGACAGACAGGCGGCCACCCCCAGGTGAGGAGCACCCTGGGCTTTGGTTGGCCAGGGTCCCAAGCCATCCTTTGCTGACCCAACCGCAAAGGTCAAACGGCTTAAGGAAAGCGGCTGGCGGAGTGGCCCCGGGTTTTGTGGCAAGCGAGCGGCCTCCGAAGCCCAGCTCACGGCGCGGCCCCTGCCGGGCCCTCGGCTCCGCTGGGAGTTGCGGACAAAGGTCGCGCATGGGTAGCCCCGGGTATGTTTTGTTTGGCACGTGCGGTATTCTGTTTTAAAAAATCTAATAAGTTACTAACGTTTAAAACATGTGAGAGATTTTTTATAAAAGAGTCGGCAACCAGCGTCTCTTGGAAAGTGGGAGTGGCAGTGGCCCCTGGCTGCCTTCAGGCAGACAAGCCCGTCCCGTCTGCTCTGGTCCCCACTGCTCCCACCGAGCGTTCCAGCCAGTCCCGTCACCCGGTTGTGTTACCTGCCTGGCCGGCGCCTCAGAGCCTTTGATTTGTGGCTCCTGGTAGAGGAGTTGGGACGAGGAGCGTCAGCGAGGGCCGGAGGGAACAAGGAAGGGGGAAGAAAGAACATTCCATGGGCGGGAGATGGTCTCAGGGTCCATGCCTCCGGCTTGCCTGGGACCGTCTCCAGGGGCAACGACCTTCCCACAGCTGGAGGCCAATTCCTCCGGGTGGGGAATGATGGGATGGCGTTTTTAGAAGGCTCCGGCCTTGGAGATGACCACCGTGTGGCGGCCCCCTTCCCGAAGCCGGCTCTCCCTCCGGGCTCTGGGCGTGAGGTTAGGCCTCCCCACCATGCGGAGATGGTGGCAGATACTGGGAATTCCCAGGCCTTACAAACACACTTAATGAGTTTTAATAATCATTAGGAATAATATTTATTCAGCCTGTCTCCAAGGGGACCGAGAGTCCACTTTTATTATAACCATATTGCAGGACTTATGGAAATCGTATGCATTGCTTTGCAATTATGTCAACATTCTGCTTGAGCTCCGCGTCGGGAAGTTGGCCGCGTAGGGTCGGGAGCCACCACTTTCCCCAGGAAGGAAGGAGGAGCCCTTTTCACCTCTCCAGGCCGGGACCCGGCCCAGCTCTGGCACCAGGTGCCGGGCCCCCAACAGCCCAGCCTCCCGAGCTGGGCACACTGGGCTCATTGGCAGTGAGGTCAAAAGGGAGCGAATTGTCCCCTCCTGGCAGAGGCTGGTGAGGTCTGTGGTCTTGGCCCTGGCCACACCGCACGACCCGGCCAAGGGGGCCAGCCCTCCCTGCCAAGGCTGCATGTGGTGTGGAGAGAGGGGAAGGCCGTGTCCAGGCCAGCAGAGCTGGAGCAGAGTGCTTTGTTGGAGTGTAGCGTCTGCCTGTGGGCCTGCCGCATGCCTCAGTCCCATCCTTCTCCCCGGAGCTTGGGGCTCTGGGGCGGCAGGAAGTGAGGCCCCCTGCCAAACCTCCTCCCCAGAAGGAGGCACTACAGTAAACCCGATCGGTGGATGGATGCCTAGGTGTCCTTCAGCTCAACCCTTCTCACGGGTCAGGGGAGGAGACAGGAGACTGCCCAGAGAGGGCCAGGATTTGCCCAAGGCCACACAGCACGTGGGAGGCAGAGTTGAAGTTTACATCCCAGACTCCAGACTCCAAGACCGGCACACGTTGGCCCATCCCCCTGGGTGTCCACTCTGAGGCTCTGGGACTCAGGGCTGGGGGTCTGGGGGCTTCAGAGGTGAGTCAGGTCTTGTCTCTGTGCTCAATAGAAGGGCTCAACGTCTGCAGAATCTTCTGTTTCAATAACCCGCCGCGTGTATGACCTGTTCCCACATGCGTGGCATCTCCCTCTGGGACCTCGTGGAGGGCAGGATGTCGCTGTTCCTCCCTGCCCTACGGGTGACTGCCCAGGTGGGAGAGACAAGGCACTTGGCCAAGGCCACCCAGCATGTCCCAGAAGGAGCTGGGAGGCGCTCAGGGTCCCCGACTGCCAGCCGGGCCCGAGGCTCTTCCTGCTCCCCCAGCCCTCACCGCGGCGGGCAGGAGGGAGGACCCGGACCTGCCTGGATGCCATCCCTGCCCCTCGCTCCGTGCCGTCCCTGTCCTCAGCCTCCCCCAGCTTGGAACCTGGCCTCACTTCAACGGGAACCAAGAAGTAGAATCTTTGTCCCCTGGGTAGCCGGTGGCCACCCGGTCCCTTCTTTTTCACCAGACACCAGAATAACATTATGGCAGGGGCATCTCTGAGCAGCAGTGAAGCACACAGACCTGGGTTCAAATCCTGGCTCCACCCTGTATAGCTCTGTGACTCTGATCCACTCCAAGCCTCGGTTTCTGTAGGGTGTAAGGTGATCGTAGCTCCCGCCTCCCTCTTGGGGGGACGAGCTGAGAATCTGCAAATAAAGCTATACTGGAGGGAAGCAAGTTTTGCAGAGTGACTTCGGGGAACTTCTTTCCTCTCCCTGGGGCTCCCCCGCTACGGGGCGTTGGAAGGGCTCCCCCCTTAGACCCGACGGGGACCTGTCGGTGCCCGAGAGGGGTGCAGGGGCTGTGTCTGCATGTGCAGGCCCGCTCCTCGGGGCGCTCGGGTGCAGGAGGCCGGTGGCAGAGGCCGAGACAGAGCTCGGGCTGAGGCCTGCCGGGAGTCGGAGCTGCTGAGCGAGGGAGCTCCGTGGGAGCCGGGGCGGGGGGAGCATGGAAAAGCTGAGCTTGGCCCCGGGCGAGCTGGGGCGGGGAGGCCGCGGCTCCCAGAGCTGCACAGAAGCCACACAGAAGCCCCACGCCTGGGAGGAGGCGAGTCAAGGCCTTATTTACTCCTGCTCGGGCCGCTGGCATTTGCACGTGCTTGCACTTTTTGCTTGCGTCACCTCGGGGGGACCCGGCTGAGGGCCTGGCCCTCAGCAGATGCTCTGTGACTGTGTGAAGTGAATGAAGGAATTTGATCCTTATAAAACAGGTTGTCTTGACTCCCAGGCTGCACTCCTTGAGGTTGTACAGAACTCTCCTGTCAGGGGAGCGAGGAGGGGCTGTGCACACTGCAGAACACGCAGGCTTTGGATTTGCAATGACCTGCGTTTGAACCATTCCCTTATCCTGCCATCTGTTCATCTTTGCACAAAGGCTGATTGAATGTCTAGGGGCCTGGTGCTGTGTGATCTTTGGCAAGTCGCTTAACCTCTCTGAGCCTCAGTTTCTGTTTGTATAAAATAGGGACATAATACCACCTGCCTTTTCAGGGTTGTTGTGCAGATTCAGGGGGATGAGGGACGTCAGCACACAGCACTAGAGCCTAGGTCCTAGTGGGCTGTTGTGGCTGGGACTGGATTGCTGGTGGGGACAGAGTTGCGCTGAGAGAACCAGGAGAGTCTGGACACAACCTCACACTTGCTGGCAGAACTGTGCTGTGAAAACATTAACTAGCCTGGGGCTAGCCGGTAAGCAGGGACGGCCCAGGAGCCTGAATGGGTAACAGTGACAAGTGTCAGCTGGGCAGGAGGGCTTCGGGGTAGGACTGCCCCCGCTTTTCCCACCTCTGCACTCAGGGCTTCTCTCAAAGCTTCTTGACCTGTTTTCATTTGCTTGTTTTTTTCCCCAATAGCCCACCCCAGGTCGTCGCTGGAGGGGCAGCTCATTGGTGTCCCCAGGGCCTTCTGCTTTTGTTTGGGGCTAGATCTTGAGATAGGAGAATGGAGGGGTGTTTTGCTTTGTCTTTAGCGTATCATGTCTGAGCACCTACTGCATGCCAGGCCCTGTGCTCAGCAGTTTGCATGCTGTGCCGGCCAGCTCCAGGCAGGGGCCAGGGCCACCAGGGAGCGTTTAAGGGAGGGCCTATTTCCAGAGGTGTGGGCAGCATCACAGGGACCAGCGGGGGGTGAAGCACTCGGGTCTAGAAACTGCAGGAAACTGTTACCGCACCCAGCCCTGAAGGTCCCAGGGGAAGGAAAGGTGTTCCCAGGACCCAGTGAGAGTTCAAACCTCGAGCAGGGGTCTCCCCGACAGGGTCTGGAGCCAGACTAGGACATGGCGGGTGGGGAGGGAGCAGGGAGAGGAATACCCCTCCTCTTTCTCCTCCTCTGCCGTCCCTTGCTGAGGTCTCCCATTGAACAAACTCAGCCGGCAGCCAGAGGGCAGGGAAGCCTGGCGTGCAGGGTCTGGCGAGTAAACGGAGAATGACCCGCACGTACACATCTGATCCCAGAAGGCAGATATGTCATCCCCATTTCGCAGCTGGGCAAACTGAGGCCCAGGGCACAGAGAGATGAAGTAACTTGCTCAAGGCCATCCCAAGCTGTGTTTATGCCGAGAAGCGCTGTGCCAGCAGGTCCTTCCTAGGACAGAGACTGGGGAAGGCTCAGTGCCCCGTGGGAATTCTTGGGAATAATTATGAGCTCAGATGGTTAGAGATGGGAGGGCCCTTTGAGACCCCTGCCCACCCGCATCATGCTATAGACACAGGGCAGAGGCCCAGTGACCAAAAGGTCATTGCTTAGGGTCCCATGGCAGTCAGCAGCACACCCAGGACAGGACTCGGGTCTCCCAGATCTCAGGCCTGTTAATTCTCTCGGTGCTTCCTGCCAGGGGAGATGCCAGCCAGGACTTGCTTGTTTCTGCAGGGCTTGGCAGGCGGGCCGCGACAGCTGGACACAAGGGTGGACTTGTTCCGTGGGACCGGGATCCCCTAGGTCTGGCTGTCGGAGGCCAGGACCCTTGGGAGAAGCCCGGAGGGGGGCTGCCGGGTGGTTTCCATGGCTCTGCCTGCGCGCGCGGAGCCCAGGCTCCTCCACCTCCCCCGGACGGGCCTGCAGCCCCCGCTCCGCTCCCCCTCGGCGCTGGGCCCTCTCAGAGGCCCCGTTGTTTGCGGCGTGGAGTGGAAAATCCCACCCTGGCCTCGTGAATCATCCCGGAGTCACCCGCTCAGGCTTCAGGCCCTGGAAAGAAATGGCAGCATTTTTCCACCGCACGGAGAACAGGCAGGGTCTCAGCTCGGGGCAGGGGAGCCCCACCCCCACCCCCCGACGACGCCAGAACGCAGTGGGGAAGGGTCAGGCGGGGGCCGGAGCTGGGCGGCTGGCGGCCCAGCCCAGGCTGTTGGAGTGGAGGGGTGGCCAGGCTGGGGCCCGGGCTGCCATGTCAAGGAGCCGGCCCGTGGGCTGACATCACCAGGCTGGGTCCCGACTGGCACTCAGAGTCTGCTCTGCAGATGTTAGGGATGAGGTCACCCTCCGGCCTGGATGCCCCATTTCTGGGGCAGAAGAAACGCCAAGAAGGTGTGTCCAGGCCTGGGCAGCTTCGGCCACGCTGGGGTCCATGAGAGAGCTGTGCCCCACGGAGCCTGTCCCTCCCCGGAGTCCTGCATGTGCCTTGCACCCCTCTGGGCCTTGGCCGTCCTCTGTGAGACGCGAGCCCACCTTTCCTCTCCCCACTGGTAACCTAGTGGAGGAAATTACACCCCAACCCCCCCAACTCAGGAAATGCCAGTGCTGGGTGTCCACAGAGGGCCACAGAGGGAAGGGACTTACCCACGGTCGTACACTTAGTGAGAGACACACCCGACCAAGATTGTCTGTGTGCAAACTGCCAGGACAGGAGAACAGGTCCCGATGGTCCTGAGTTTGAACCAGGCTCTGCCTCTTGTTTGCTGTGTGGCATTGGGCAAGTCACTCTGCCTCTCTGAGCCTCTCTCATTTCTTATCTGTTGAAAGGACGTGGTATGCTTGCAGTAATGCTTAGCCTTAGCCCCCTGCATTTCCCTTAAATTCTAAGTCACCTAGGAGATTTGGGTCCTGGAGGACTTTCTAGGAAGGGACATCTTTTGCTGTCCCTCAGAAACAGATGCGAAGGAGGATGGTTTGACGTTTGGGGCGTTTCCAGGAGATTGCTAAACAGAAATAACAGCTAACAGTTTTTGGAGCATTAACTGAGGGCCAGACACCCGGGATTAGCACTTTTTGTAGATTATCTGTTGGCTAGTTGCTATTATTAGCCTCATTTGACAGTTGTAGAAATGGAGGCTTGGAGACTGGAGATAGCTGGTGATCCAAAGCCGCCCGGCTAGTAGGTGGGGGTGCCCGGCGGGAACCCCGGCCCCAGGCTTACGCCATACTCTACCACTCCTGCCACAGCCAGCCAGGGAGGAGAGGGTGTGGGCCAGCTGGGGTCGTGAGCTGCAGAATCCGACAGAGGACCAGAGACCATCACCACCCCGAGCGCTGGGTGGAAGGAAAGCTGCCGCCAAGTTGGCAGAGGTACCAGGATGCTCGGAGGTGGCTGGGACTTGCCTGAGGTCACAAAACGGTCCCTCCTCCCGTCCCTCGGGGCTCCTGCCCAGCGACTGGGGCCCTTGGTGCCCACATGTGCCTGCTGGATCTGTCCTCTGACTTCTCGTCCCGGATGAGGCAGCACGCGGTGTTCCCGGGCCAGCGCTGTGAGCCGGCGCTGCCCGGCATGAGATCTGGATTAATTACCAGCCAAACCGTACTGGGTTTTCAACACCGGTTTTGAACTCTGGGCAGGAAACCTGGAATCTCGTTGATGGTTATTTGAAACAAATGAATTCCCCAGGCCTCACACATCCTCGAAAGCCTGGCTGCCTTCGAAGGCTGCGGGCTCCCTTCCTCGCGCCGGGCGCTTGGCTAATCCTCGTCTCTCCTTCGGGGTGGGCGAGGCAGTGGCTGTCGGGCTGTTTTAAAGGGGGGCATCTGAGACTCGGACAGGTGGAAGGGGTTGCACGGAGTCCCCAGCCATCTAGCAGTACACCCAGGATTTGAACGAAGGGCAGCCCATGGCTTAGGGAGTCTGCTCGGCTGCCCCCCCCCCCACATGAAAGGAAAAGAGATGAGGCCAGACAGGTGCGTGTGTGGCTTCAGGGTTAAATGTCAAGCTTCAGGGTCAGGCCTTTCTCTTGTGGGCAATGGGGAGCCATTAAACGTTGTTGAGCAGGGGAGTGCCATGGCCAGGTGAATGTGGCTGTGTGGAGCAGGACCGGAGAGGGGCGGGAGTGGACGGGAGAGTGGAGGCAGGGAGGCCACTGAGGGGCAGGTTCTTGGGGAGCAGTGATGGAAGCTGGACCAGGCTGTGGCCTTGGGAACCGATCAAACGTTTGAGTGCCAGTGATGTACCAGACGCCGTGTTAAACATTTACCATGTCTCCTATCATCCTTGAAACAATCCTACGAGGAGGGTATTATAGCCCCGTTTTTATTAAATACTTGCCCAAACCTGGCTGGTCAGTGGCAGCGCAGGATTCGAACCCAGGGCTGTCTGATTCAGAAGCCTGTGCTCTTTGCTGCACTGCCTCTCTGTGGTGCAGGGATGCCGAGGGTGACCTTGGCCAAGTCTCTGCTCCAGCTCTGCAGAGAACTTGGCTGAGCTCTGAGGTCTCTTGCTGTTTTCTGTTATCAAACGCTTGGCTGAGCCCTGGGATGGAGAGATGACTCATATCCCATTATTTCCTTTGAGGAGACCATGATGTGATGGGAGAGACAGGCTTCTAAGCAGATAATTCCCCAAATAATATCGTAGCTTTTAAAATAGAAGGAAAGAGGGAACTTGGCCCAACTTGGGGAAGGGATTAGAAGAGGCTTCCTGGAGGAGGTGACACCCTAAGTTAGCTGGGTGATAAAAGTCAAGGGTTTCAAAAACTAAGAAACGGCAGCTACAAAGGCCCGAAATCTACAAAGAACATGTGTTCCTCATGGTGGGGACCTCAGGAGACCCCGTCTTCTCAACCGTGGGGTGTTCCTGCCCAGAGCTCTGGACGGAATTATTAAATGACTGAACATAATTTTTGCTGCCACTTAACACTGTCTGACATTGTCTTCTTGCTTCCTCCTCAGGGTCCCCCTGGGCTACCTGGGCTACCTGGACCCCCCGGTGCACGAGGGCCTCGGGTGAGTAACGCACACTGTCCTTTGGAGCTCTTTGGCCTGCCTCCTACTGCCCCTAAAGTCCCAGGCTTGCCATGTGTCCTCAAACTCTTCCCTGCCCCTGTCTGGCCCCTATTTTCCACTTTGTCCACTGGGGGTGGACTTGGGGATCCTGCTGTGTGGACAGACGTGGCATGGGGCAGCGATGGCCTCTTGCAGGTCTCAGCTGTCCGCTGTGGGTATCACCCCTTGCAGCCTGGGCTGGGGCAGGGGCTCCCGAAGCCCACATGCCCCGAGCTGACGGGCTTCAGAGTTTGTCCAGGAAGAAAGAAATGACTTGGGAGGATGCGACCCTGGTATTCCTCTTCTCACTTTGCAGGGGCATCCTGGGGTAGGGATGCCGACACAGGTACCTGGAAGGGCCAGGGAGGGGGTGAGCCCCCCATGCTGGAGAGAGGCTGGAGGAGGGCTTGGCAGGGCCGCGGTGGCTGATGTGAAAATAGCTGCTATGTGTTATGCCTGGCATGTCACCGTATGCTGCCTTGTTTGACCCTCCCACCCAACCCCGAACCCCCAGGGGCCAGGGTGACCATTCTCACTTTAGGGATAAGGAAACGGAGTAGGAAGTGGCAAAGCCAGGACTGGAACCCAGGCTCTTAACCATATGCTGGAACCTGGAGGGTCCTCCTTCCCCAGAGGGCTGGGACCAGCGACACCCGACATCTGTGCCCAGGCTGAATCAGCCTTTCCCACGCTGGGTGCCTGGCGAGGCCCTGGCAGAGACAGCTGCCCGGGGCGTATTTTTAGCTCTGAGCCCAGCGGATGATTCTGGTTATGCAATCACCCAAGCCCCAGTTCCCTCCAGACCTGGCCCTGTGCTCCCTGGGCCCAGGGCTCTGGAATCTGCTGTCTGAAGCGGCATTTCCTCCTGGCTTCGGAGCCTTCATGGAGCATATGCCCTGGGGACCACATAGGTGCTGCAGATGCTGCTAGTCCAGGAGGCTGTGCAGCCTGGGACCGGGATGAGGCCCTTGGCCAGCACTCCGGGCCCAGGCAGTCGGCCCTCTCCCCCAAACCCCTCCCAAGCCCCCCGGACCCTACACCTGCCCTGGCTGTCCTCTCCACCCGGCATCGTGCTTCTGCAAACTCCTCCTCCATTCACGGCTAAAATCAAACAATCACCTCCATTTCCGATGACCGCCCCCTTCTCGGGGCTCCTGCCGCAGTTCATCTGCCCCGTCCGGCTGGCCCGGGTCACTTTCTGAAAGCTCTTGCTGGCCTGCTGAGCTGTGTGCTGAGCTGCACGTGCATGATCTCATCCCGTCTTCCTAGCCATCCTGACAAGTCAGTTCCAGTACGTTTCCCACTGGACAGACGAGGGAACAGGCTTAGAGAGAGAGGTTCAGTTCTTCTGGATGAAGTCAAACAGAATAAATGCCAGAGCCAGGACGGCACCCAGGCAGTCTGACTGCAGAGCCCACTATCTTAACCATCTACTGTGCCAATTTTCTGTCTATTCAACCGAGCACCCCCCACCCCCACCCCCGCCCGGGCGCAAGATAAGCCTTAATTACCTCTCTCTCTTAAATGATGCCTAGCCCAGTGCTCTTCTTGCTGGAGGGGCTGGGCAATTGGTTGGTAAAGGGTTCTAATCTGGAAGTCCAGAATATTTCTACCAAGAAGCGGTGTGATCTTAGGCCAGTCCCTTCCCTCCTCCAGGCCTCAGTTTCCCTATCCATAAAGGCTGGGGTCACGGTAAGGCATTTGCAAGGTTCCTCTCAGCCCTGGGTGAATGACTGTCCTGACAGGCTTCTAGGTTGTCTGCCTGCCCCAACCCCTATCATCCTGTTTCTAGACTGGAAATTCCATAGATCATAAAATTCCGAAGATAATAGAATGCCGGATTAAACGATCCCAGGTCCTCTCTGCACAGATGGTGGCTCTGGGGCTCAGGGAGGACCAGGGTCTTACCTGGAGGTCACCCAGAACTGTGGCATACCCCTTTCCTCTTCCACATACTCCCCCAGCCCACCGAGGGATGCTGGGGAAGCCCCGGCCCTCCCCCACCCGGCTCTCTGGGCTGCAGCATTTATAGAACCGGTCTGCTTGGCTGCAGGTCAACTATGTGCCTCGTTTCTCTGCAAGGCAGTGGCTGGAGCGGGGTGGGGAGGTGGGGGCGGGAGAGCAGGAAGCCCCCACCTTCACAAGCTGCAGATGGGGTAGCTGAGTGCTCCAGCCCACCCTCTGTGGGGCAGCTGGGGACACAACTGGGGAGAGGCAGCCACCCTCGACCTTGCACGGCCCACGCCTCTTTCTGGGGGAGCCTGCTGTTAGTAACCCCTCCTCAAACGCCCCCACCCAGCCTTTGCCCGATTCCAGCCGAGCTCTGTGTTTAGAACCTGGGGGCCTGGGCTGGAGCGAACATCGGAAGTTTTCCAGATTCCTGAGCGACCCCTGGGTCCCAGTCAGTCATAGGACAGATGGGGAGACTGAGGCTGGGGTTGCAGGGTGAGGTTCGGAACTGGGACCAGGTCTTGACCCTTCCCGGTTCCATCCGCATGGCAGGAGACCGTGTCTGGTGCACGGTAGTGAGGACAGGAAGGCTGGTTATTTTAGAGGGAGGGTCACACGTGGCACTCAGACATTCCCCATGCTGAGCGCGCTCTGGACACTGCTCCTTCTTGGTGCATTCGGAGAAGGGGAGGGCCCCGGTTCAGGCATCGAGGAAGAACGGAAGAGGGAGGTGCCTGGGCTGGAATGTGACAGGCTGCAGCTGGGAGGCTGGCCTCCTCGGGGAAGAAGGAAGCAGTGCGCACACGGCCGGATGAGTCAAGAGGGGCAGACAGGGATGAGGGCAGCGAGTCTAGAGACTGGTGGGGTGGGGGGACCAGTGGACCCCTTGAGGTGCCTCTCCCCACCCCTAATGCTCCAGATTATTCCTGCTGCGCAAAGGCCCTCGAGTATTACCTGACTCTCAGGGCTCTGTTTCTTTTACTGGGCTGGAAGACTCTAGCCCAGCGCCTGGATGGAGAAAGTGGACATAACAGGACCCAGCTGTGGTACGGGGGTTCGGACATGGCCTGGGAAAACCCAGTGCCATGAACGAGCTCTGGACTTGAAGCCAAGCCCAGGATCTCGCTTGGCCATGACTCTGCTGTATGACCTTGACCAAGGCTCTTGAACTCTCTGGGTCCAAGTTGCTTTGGACCCAGCAGCTTCCCAGCTGCTCTGTGGTCTCTGGGGGGACCTTGCAAGCTTAGAGGTTGCAGGAGTCTAAGGGAGAGCTCCGACCACGGGTTGTAGCCACAGGAATAGTGCACCTGTGTCCACAAGAGGTCAAGTGCGCCCTTCCTTGGCCTCTCAACTCCAAAGGCTCACCAAGGAGTCCAGTTAGTGTCCAAAAGTTAAAGAAGCGACTTGAGGCTGGAGGAGCCCTAGAAGGTTCCCTGGAGGAGATGGCATTTGAGTCAGGCCTTGAAGGGTGGGTCAGGGTTTAGCCAGAGGAGGGGGATAGGAAGGCATGCCACATGGTTGGGACAGCGTAGAAAGGTGGTGAGGAGAGAGAGTACCAGGCGTGCTGGAGAGACATAAACAGCTAAGTGTGGTTTGAGCCCAGGGAAGCTGGGAAGGGCTGATGGGGCCAGGCTGAGGGAGAGGTGGCCAAATTCAGGGCTCCAGGACTCATGCTCTGAGCTCAGACATATCTGGAGGTCAAAGCCCAGCTCTGCCTCTTAGCAGCTGGTTGACTTGAGACAGTTATAAGCCTCTGTGAGCATCGTCTTCCTCATTTCAAAATAGGAATAATAGTGGCACCTACTTTGTGGGTTAATGGGATAAGATGAGATGACACATGGAGGTGCCTCGTGCAGGGCCAAGTGTCCAGGGGCGCTCTAAGAGCAGGCTGAGTAGCCGTGGTGGCATTGCTGAGACTTGGCTTGGAGAGAAGATATAAAACCAGTGGGTGGAGGGAAGGGGCCAGGCGTTGCAGTCAGAAGCACTATGGCCCCTATTTTCTGTCACCTTTTTTGTGTTCATTTCTTTTCTCCTCGCAGGGTCCTCCTGGGCCTTATGGAAATCCAGGTCTCCCTGGCCCTCCCGGAGCCAAAGTGAGTATTTGCTGGGGACGTGGCCATGGAGGGGGGCCGGGCTGGGGCCGTGCTTGGGGTGCTTCCCAGGGGCTCCTGGTGGGGGGGCTCCGGGTTGCTGTGGAGGATTCCTATCCAGGCCAGAGGCACCCCTGGAGCCCCTTCCCCAGGCCAGGCCCAGAGACGCGGTGGGGAGTCCCGGGTTCAGCTTCCGGTTGGGAGGCTGGAGGAAGGGGACCAGGCAGAAAGGTAACCTGCTGCTAAATCGGGAGGGCCTTGATGTTGGGCTAAGGACATGAGGTTTACTGTGTTGTAAGACTCACCCAAGGAGGGACGTGGAAAGATCGCTGGATGCCACAGGAGGATGAATTGGGGGTGGGGCCCAGAGCCAAGAGACAAGGGTGACGCAGGGGAGAGGAGAGGCTAGCCTGGCCCCTTAGGGGCGTGGGAGGAGGTAGGTAGGTAGGGGATGGTGCTGGGTGTGAGGGGACAGTGGCCACTCCGTGGTGTCAGCCTCGGTGACCGAGCTGGGACCCCAGGAGAAGGAAGGAAATGACATGTGTGGGAACCTGCAGCCAGCTGGGTTCTGAAACGCAGGAGCTCTGTGAGCTGGAGACAGAACGGTGTGTGTAGGGGGGTGGGTAGCCGGCAGAGAGATGCCACCTCCCCCCGGGAGCCTTCCAGGACTATGCCAGTCAGTGTTTCATGAGATCTTAGCGGCTGGAGCTGGGGCAGAGGGCAGTTGTCGGGGTGCAGTACTGGACGTGAGCAGCTCAGAGGAGCACCAGGGTCCACCAACAGTTAGGTCGTGGGGAAGGAAGCTCGGGGAGAGGCTGGAGAGATGGGAGGAGCGGAAGGAAGATGCGAAGTCCCAGAAGCTAAGACAACAGCGACAGAGCCCAAGGAGCTGGGAGGGTCAGGGAGGGCCTGCGTCCTCTGTAGGGTACCCAGAGCACCCCTGGGCTTTGCTTGACCCAGGTCCAAGGTCATACTTTGCTAACCCAGCTGCAAAGGTGAATGAATGACTTAAGGAAGGCCATTGACTGGCTCCAGGCCATGCGGAGTGAACAGCGGAGTGGCCTCCAAAGCCCAGCTCTTCTGACTCCGGACTATCAATTTGGGATCTTGGGACACAGGCTACAGTGGGTGGCCCTGGATACACGGATAGATGGTGCCGGCATCCCGGCGCGGAGGCTTTGCACAGAGCTGCAGGAGCGCCAGCTTCAGCCTAGGGCTGCGACCCTGTGGCCGGGGCTGGGCTGGGGCTCCTCCTTAGAAGGCCGGCAGTAGGGGCCGCACAGCAGCTGCCTGGAGGTGCTCTGGGTTTTAACACGGAGCACACTGATGGGAACCGCCATGCATCGAACCCTTCCTGTGTGCCGGGCACTGTGCGTGCTCTTTATGCGGCTTGTCTCATTTGATCCTCACAAAGTCGGGTAGAGCTACTGTACCCATTTACAGATGGGTAAACTGAGGCATAGGCAGGAAATGGCAGCAGAAGCTGCCCTCGGGTCAGGCAGAGAGAGAGGAACTCCTTTGGAGACTTCTGCTTTGCTGAGGCCGTGGGTCCATCCAGATGCCGAGCCACCAGCTGTTTAGAGTTGCCGAGTGTGCCCTCCTTGGCCTGCTTTGGGACAGGCCAGTTCCGTCCCTCCCCCAGACTGACCCCCTGCTCCTGGGGCAGCAGATGGTCCATCAGCTGCTTCTCCTGGCCCATGCTGGCCATGGTGGCACGGCCCTGTCCTGCGAACAGATGTGCCATGGCAGGAGGGGGCCCGCAGCCACTCCGTTTTGAGAAATAGCTCTGGTGTGGCCACTGAGGCTCATACCCAGCAGGTGAGTCTTCCTGCCACCATATGGAGCTGGGAATTGTGGACTTGGGGCCTCGTGGACAGGACTCCAGCCTGCTTCTGTGAGTAACAGATCAGGGTGTGGGTTCCGGAAAACACTGGACTCAGGAGCTGCTGCTCCCCGTTGGGACTTGCATAAAACACCAAGGGGAAAAGTCATGCCCCTTTGCCTGGACACTTGGCCCTGAGCCCAAGGGTGAGCAGAAGTGGCTCCAGGGCAGGCTGGTTGGGTAGGAGGCCCAGGTTGCTGGGCCTGGACCCCAGGCTGATCTGTGGCTTGGGCAGGACAGGGTTAAAGCAGGGTCTCTCCCTGCTGGAGTTGGTGACTTGGCTGAGACTGAATGAGAAAGTGGTGTGTCCACTTGGATGGGTGGGATTCAGGGCAGAGGGTCCTCACTGCTCACCAGATCCCCTTTGGGCTTGGGGGGTGACCTGGTGGGACTGTAGGGCTGGCCTCCCCCAGGCCTGTGCTGGCACCTTGTCTGCCATTATAGTGTCAGCTTCCAGAGCCCCCTGTGGGGCCACCCACCCCTTCCTCCTCCTCCAGCTAACAAAGGTGTGCCGAGCACCTACTATGGGCTGCTGTGGTGGGGCCTGCCCTGGGTGCAGGGCCTGCCTGGGGTACGGGCCTGCCCTCTGTTTGGGTCAGCCTGGGGTGCCAGGGCCTGCCGTTGGGTGCGGGCCTGCCCTCTGTCTGGGCCAGCCTGGGCAGTCGCCCCCGCAGTGCGTCCAGGCCCTCGGGATCTGTGGCTGGTGGGAGAGACCCCCCGCCAGACTCAAGGGTGGAGGGACAGCTGGGTTGAAGAAGATCAGGGAGGAGAGAAGCAAAGGTGAGGGACTTCCTCCCTCCCAAGGCTGCAGAAGATCGAAGGGCCACAGGCCCAAGGGCACGTGCCCGGGTCCCGCACTCGGTGGTGGGAAGGCTGTTTCGGGCCCCCGAGTCTGGCTGCCGGAGGGACATTTGTCAGGACGCCACAGCAGGTGCCAGCCAGGGCCAGGCCTCGCCCGTCTGCCTCTTCCGAGCCCAGGGCTCTGCCCACGTTCCGTATACCCGCGAGTCCTGCTTCAAATCCGGCAGGAAGAGGGCTCCTCACCCCCGCAGGGTGCAGAGCCAGGGCTTTGGGAACGAGGCAGGAAAGCCAGAGCCCGGGAGGCCGGCGCTGGCTGACCCCAGAGGCCCAGGGTTGAGTCACTGGGTTGAATCATGTGTCCAGTTGACCCATATTCGTTGCTTCAGGAAAGCACCGTGATTAAGGGTACGGACTCGGGAGCCCAGCGGCTCAAGTTCATGCCCCAGCTCTGTCACCTCCTAGTTCTGTGACAGTGGGCAAATTATTTGAACTTCCTATGCCTCACCAGTGTCCTCATCTGGAAAGTGGGGTAGCAAGAGTAGCCGCTTCCCGGGTCGTCGAGAGGGGTAGCGAGTCATTTGGTGTCTCTGCTTAGGGCAGTGCTGGCCGTGGCAGGAGCCGCAGAAGGGTCAGCCGTCAGCGTGTGAGAGGCGCTGCGCCTATAGGGGCACAGGCAGGCACGTCCCTGCCGTGGCGGGTGCAGGGGCGAGTGAGGAAGAAGGACGAGCCCACCACACCCAGAGATGCAGACTCACGCCACAATTAGGGCTCCAGGGCTGCTGAGCCCAGGAGGCCTGGGCTCTCTGAGACCCCACGACGTGGGGGCCCATCTGGTGCGGGAGGGGAGGGCCACCTGCCAGAGGGTGGGGAGGTTGAACCGAGCCTGAAGTGCAGCGGGCGCCTAGGCAGAGGGGCTGGAGGAGGCTGGGGAGGGGAGCCCGCCTAGGAGGTGGTGGCGAGATTTTTGGACTTTATCCAAAGGGCGGCAGGAAGACCTGAAAAGGATGTCAGCAGAGGTGACACGGTGAGATGAGGTTTAAAAGGGCTTTGCGGGTGGTCAGTGGCGAGGCCTGAAGCTGTTCCTCCGGGTGGGGAAGGCAGAGGCAGGTGGGACGTGGGCCCGTGGTGCAGGTGAGGCTCTGGGCCAGAGGTGGAGGGCTTCGGCCAGGTGGGAAGCCAGTGTGGCCTGCACCGGGCTGGGAGTCACCTGGTCCCACACGTGGGCAGTCAGCTGACCTGTCCCTGGCCTGGCCCACTTGGTCCGCAGTGAATTAGCCAGGATGACTATGGGCCCTTGGGCACCGCAGGGGACAGGTGGTCAGGAGAGGGCTGGCTTGGTGACCCAGGTGGCTGCTGGCAGAGCCGGCAGCAGCTGGGGGTGGAGACAGCCCTGTGGAGTTGTCGGGCCTTGGGCCTCAGCCTACCATTCCTCTGATGGCTGAAGTAGGACATGCTCATTAAGGAAAATGTGGACAAGTCCAGAAGGTATCGAGAAGAAAGCGAGCCACCTGTGGTGGCCCTGCCCACTGATAAGCACCGAGAGCATCGTGAGCAGCCTGTGGGCCAGGCCCGGCCACGAGCTTCATGTACTTTGCAGGGCAGATATTACTACCCCATCTTACAGATGAGGAAACTGAGGCCCTCGTAGCTGACTAGTCACATTTCTAGTAAGTGGCACAGCCAGCACTCAAACCTTCAACTGGCCTCAGAGCCAGTACTTTTAGCCACAAAACAATCCAGCCTCCAGCTCCACGGCTGTCTGTCCTTCCCTGTGTGCCATGTCCATGAGTTGGATCGTCTTGCTCGTGGCTGGATGTCTGGCCCCCTCGCTGAACACGTATTATTGATGTTCTCCTGTGTTACCAGCTTGGCATCCACCACCCATGTAATGGCTGTATGGTGTTCTATCAGCATCAATGTGCCATGCTTTGTAGAACCTGTTCCCTCTTTATAAAAAAAGTTCCGTTGTTTTTCTATTATATAAGTAATTTTTTGGTTTTTTTGAGGCAGAGTCTCACTCTGTCACACTGGCTATGGTGTAGTGGCATCATCATAGCTCACAGCAACCTCAAACTCCTGGGCTTAAGCGATACTCCTGCCTCAGCCTCCTGAGTAGCTGGGACTACAGGCATGCACCATGACACTCAGCTAATTTTTTTCTATTTTTAGTAGAGATGGGATCTCACTCTTGTTCAGGCTGGTCTCGAACTCCTGAGCTCAAGCCATCCTCCCTCCTTGGCCTCCCAAAATGCTAAGATTATAGTTACCGCTCCCAGCCTATACGAGTATTATGTTAAAGAACATTATTGAATGTAAATGTTGGAATATCCAATTATTTCATTAGGATAAATCCGTTAAAGTTGAGTTGCTAGCATGGACTCAGGAGTCAGAGTGCCTGAGTTTGAATCTTGGCTGGGTGTATGACTTTGGGCAAGTTACTTAAACTCTCAGGGCCTCAGTTTCCACTTATGTAAAGTGGGGATAATCATAGTTCATACCTCACAAGATTATTGTGAGGATTAAGCTATATGTGTGTGTGTATTTGTATATGTATATATATCAAGATATTTACCAAGATATATATGTGTATACATACATGCATGGAGGCGTATATGGGATTTACAATATGCTTTGCACACAAGAGCTATACAAGTGTTCAGCTATTATTTTATTAGCAATTACCTTCTAAAAAGGTTGAACCAATTCTTGCTGTTGCTAGCATCAGGGGACGATAGTTTTAAAAAGAAGATAATTCCATATTGTTTTCACTTCCCTTCGTTGGCCATCGATGAGATGAATGTTTTTCTTACATCTGTTTTCCATTTGTACTTCACCACTTATGAATTGATTTATTTTGGGGGGTTGGGATGTTGTCAGTTATTATTGATTTGTAAAATTTATTTATATTTATATATTAAGGTTATTAAGGCTTCACCTACCTTACAGATGTTTTCTAGTTTGTTGTTGGACTCTCAATAGTATTTATAATGATTTTCACCAATGGAAGTATTGTCCTTTTTTTAAAAAAATAATCTGTCAGATAATTTGGACAGGGCTCTACTGATGTGTGAAATTTATGGTTCTTTCCTTTTGTACTTGTAGTGTTTTTTCCATTTTAAGATCAGATAGCTATTCAGTTATATACCTTGTCATGTCATAATATCATTTGTACTCTTAAAATTTTTAAACCATCTGGAATTAATCTTAATGAGGGGAGTGGCTATGAGGTTGGGCTTTAACGTTATTTTCCCCACAACAGTTAACTATATTTATTACACAGTATTTCTTCCACCATTTATAATATGACAGACAAGGCTTTCTATTACAGGCTGTTCTATTATGTTTCGTTGTTTATTTTTATGCTAGTAAAATACTGTTTTATATGACATTTACTGTCTTTATACTATGTGCCTCCCCTCTGCTCTTCATTTAAAATATTTCTGACTATTCTGTCAGACGAACTTTATGCCTATCTTAACAATTCCCTTTAACAAAAACCCTCTTGGAATTTTTACTGGCATTGTATGAAATGTATGTATTTAAGGAGAATTAACATCTTTAAAACATTAAGTTTTCCTTTCTGCAAACATGGCATGCCTTCTCATTCAGTCGAATTTTTATGATGTCTCTTAGTAAACGTTTAGTTTTTATTGCATAAGCCCTACACATTTCTTATAAGTTTGTACTGAGAAATTTTGTATTTCTGTTGTTGTTATGAATGGAATATTCTTCCCTATGGTATTTTCTAGCTGGTTCCCAGCTATTAAAGAGAACTTTTGATTTTTGCATTTTTTTACTTTTTGTGTTTAATTTATAACCATCCCCCTTGCTGAATTACCTTATTAGTTCTAATGGTATTTAGGTTAGTTCTCCTGGATTTTCAAGATAAGCATTCATATTGTGTGCAAAGAAGGAACATACTTTTGTCTCCTTTTCTCAAAGGTTAGTAGTTCTTATTTCTTTTTCTTATCTTATTGCATTGGCCAGAACTTCTAGACCCATGAAGTAGTAGTGGTGATAGTGCAAGGCCCAGTGAAACTTCAGAGGAAGTTTCAGGGCTGAAGTCAGTTCTGACCCAATCCCAGCCCTACTGTCATCTCCTGAGACTCCATTCACTCATTTGCTCATTTGCGAAATGGTTTATGATGCCTTCTCTGGGCCAGCTCCTGTGCTGGGTACTTGGAGTCAGAGATGACTTACACAGGGGGCTTCTAGCCCAGAATTTCTCAATCCTTCGTGATCAATTCCTCCTTTGTCTCCGTCCCTCTCTGGGCTTCAGGCACCCAAGCCTTCCACTCTCTCCACTTCCCAACCCTACCTACAAGAAAGGAGCATGGCACAGTTCCCATTCCTGCTGCGTTCTTCACTCTTACGGTTCCCATCTGTCCTCTAGTCCCACGTGGCTCTGTCAGCGAGTCCAGGCCAAGCCCACTGTTTCCCACGCAGAGAGGGGAAGTGGCTTGCTCGAGGTCACGCAGGACTGTTGGCCAGAGAGCTGGTCTGGCAACCAGATTCTTATCTTCCTCAGGGTGCAAATGATTATTTAGACTTTGTATATTCCTGTATCTCTCATTGGGGCATTTGTAGGAGTCTGCCTGGGAAGACACACAGGCAGGCTTCTGTATCCCGGAAGTCATCCCTTCACCTGACCAGGTACCTGCGCATCCCTTGAGCTACGTCTTCATCTGGCTCCTCCTGTCTTCCTCCCGCCTCAGCTCAGTGGTAGCTCCCTTCAGGGACTTACCCTCAGTTTCCACAGTGTTCTCCCAGCTTCCTCCTGCCCTCTACTTTTCACAGGACTGCAGTGTTCCATCTCCAGCATATTAACATGTAAAGGGCTCGGGCTCTGGGATTATACTGCCGGAGTCCACATCCCACTTACTGATTGAGTACAAGTGACTGGTTCTTGCTGTGCCTTAGTTTGCTCTCCTATGACATGGTGCTAGTGATAGTCGTTACCTTAGAGGTTTAGAGGATTAAAGAAGTTCATGTGTGTCCAGGGCTTAGGAGAGCACTCGGTCAGTGCTAGTGCCTGCTGTCATGACCAGGCCCCCTGGCTTCTCCCTTGGGAGACCCCCGTGTCTTTTTCCCACTGTGGCATTCCCTGTGTTCTGGTCATCTCGAGACTTGGCTTGCAGTAGATGTGTGATAAATATCTGGACTTGTTAACGTTGTACTGGGATGGAAATCACGTCACTGTGCTGGCTGAGGCTGCAGAGAGAATTCCACGAAGAACTAAAATGCCCTGGGTACGGACCTCAGGCAAGGGAGCAAGTCTGCCATCTTTTTGGGTCTCAGTTTCCCCATTTTATGAAATGGTAGAATGGGATACACAAAGGCCCACCCTGAGGAAGCTTGCTAAGCCCAACTCCTGTATCAGCTGCAGAGTGAGGTGAGCAAGGGTGGGGTGAGGAGAAGCTGCTTTCCTTTTTTGGCCATTGGAATCCTCGGTAGCCCTGGGCCCGGCCTTGCCGGACATAAAAGGCATTGAGCTGGGCTTCTGGGCGGCCGAGGGTGGGACAGTGCCCACGTGGAGAAGCTGCAGTGCCATGCGGGTCCCAGAGGTGGGGCTCTGCAGAAGAAGTGACCTGGAGGGGCCCAGGTACATATGGGAAGGGAGGGTATACATGGGAGAATCATCCAGGCTCCTCATTTGCAGATGAGGGCTTGGAAGTCAGACCTAACCTGGGGCCTTAGTCAGCCTCTGCCTGTTACCTGCTGGGTCAGCCAAGGTGGGACTTAGCCTCACTGACCCTGCCTTTGTCCTTCCCTGGAAAACGAGCCAAGGCTGTGAGGTCTAAAGAAGTTGGTGCACAGACTGGGCCTCCCACAGTGTCTGCGCATAGTAGGTGAGCAGCGAAAGGCTCTTCCTTCCCTCTTGGTGGCTCTTTCCAGTTCAGAATGCAATGATTTGTTGCAGAGAGTGACTGAGCCA
Source organism: Mirza zaza (assembly GCA_008750895.1). Lineage (NCBI taxonomy): Eukaryota > Metazoa > Chordata > Mammalia > Primates > Cheirogaleidae > Mirza > Mirza zaza. The sequence continues at coordinate 80,958 of VSMD01134068.1, read as the reverse complement.
GGATTTGGAAGGTTTGCGTTCTGACAAAGAAAACAACCAAGTGGGAATTAATTAGAGTCGGCCGAACCACCCCTCCCATGTGTCACGGCCGTTATTCCACTGGCTCCTTGCCTAGAAACTTGGGAAGCCAGGGTGTGTGTGTGCATGCGTGCTGCGTGGCCCTGCCTTAAGGTGAGAAGTCTGAGGCTCAGAGAGGTGAAATGACTTGCCCGAAGTCCCACTGTGCTCCTGTGGCAGGTCCAGGGCTCTGTGCCAGGACTTCTGACTCTGGGCCCAGTGGAGGCTGGGAAGGGAGGGACCTCAGGCTGTCAGGGGCAGGCCCAGGGATTAGGAGCTCTTAGAAGGTGACAGTGAGGTGTTTCCTGAGTCATTTAACCAGCTTGGCCAGGTGGGAGGAGCCGGGGCCTGGGGCTCTCTTCTCTGCCCTGTAAGAGGCTGGCTGGTGAACTCTGTGGCACCCTTTCCTGAGCCCCACGCTCCTAGGAGCCAGGATCCGTGTGATGGGGACCGGCCCATGTGCAGGGCACAAGGAGAGCTTGCCTCTGACTGGGGACCCACTGCTTGTCAGTTTCTCCCCAGGTCACTGCCCGCTCTGACTCGTCAGGTCCCAGGACGTCCCAGATCACAGGTCTGGGAGCTGCACAGTCAGGGTTCTTGTCTCAGCTCTGCCATCTTGAGGTCTCAGAAAGTCCCTTGCCTTCTCCTGGCTTCAGTTTCCCCAGTATTATGAGGGTAGTAACGCGTCCCTTGCCTACTTCATCTCAGGCTGTTGTGGGAATCTAATGAGGTGAGGGATATCGCAAACTGTGAAGGGCTGTGCACAGAATTAAGTGCATTGAGCTGTTAGTACGCAGACGTTAGCGCCTTGAGTCTTCTTAGGCCATTAGAGACCAGTGAGGTGCACATCAGCGTTCTGGAAAACTGGAAAGTATCGACGTGCCTCTTGGATGTGTCTCTCAGAAAGTCCCGAGAGCCCCAGGGGAACAGCCGGGAGATGGTCCTAGGGTCACACACAGGCAAGGACTGGCCGCCTGTGCAGTGTGCCCAGAGTTGGGCGAGTCGGTTGGGGACAGCATATTCCAGCTGCATCTGGAGGAATGTTTGTGGTTTGGCTAATGGTGATCAGAGAAGGGTATTCTGGGCAGGGGTGACAGCCCACACAAGAGCCTGGCAGCGGGACAGGCTGAGTGAGGAGTGGCCAGGGGACAGAGCGGAGGGGCTTTCTCTTTGGCTTTGGCTGGGGAAGGAGAGCTTAGTCTGGATAGGATGGCTGGGGCTGGGTTACAGAAGACTCAGGACACCTTTGTCATCATGCAGGCAGCGGGGAGCTATGAAAGGTGTTAGAGTAGTGGAGTAATGGGATTGGAGAAGAGCCCTCTGGAGGTGTGTGAATTGGCGGGTGGGTGGGGAAGCATTTAAGCAGGGGAACAGGGCTTTGAGCTGAGTTTGTGGGGAAATATCCTCTCTAGATGACTTGGTGGCCAAAGCGGAATTGTTTTTGTTTCAGGGACAGAAAGGGGACCCGGGGCTCTCACCAGGAAAGGCCTACGATGGGGCAAAGGTAGGTTTCCAGGGACCCCAGTGCTCAGGGAAGAAGGGGAGGGGACCGTAGTGAAACCAGCACACTCCGAGGCAAGCTGTCCTGGCAGAGGCAGGGAGGGGGGAAATCTGGGACAGTCAGGATATGGTTTGGCTTTTTTCCTGGAGTCCTTCAGCCTCTCCCAACACCAAAGTTAAGGTTTTGCCCAGCCCCCTTCTTCGTGGTGTACAGCCAACAAAACTGGCAAAAGATTTTGCCCGTGGTTACACCCTTGGTGAATGTCCATTTGCCTGTTGCCCTGCATGGCTCTCTGCAGGGCCTGCTAGGTGACCCTGGGCATCCAGAAGCTTCTTGGGTAGCACATGCCCAGGAAGCTTCCAACAGACAAAGCACTGTCTGAGGTTGTTAGTTCTAGCAGGCAGGTCTGTGGGTTTCTAGGAGATGGGCAGACAGTGAGGGCTCCCTAACTCTGAGGGGCTGTGAGACCAGAAGGTTTGCCCAGGGAAGAGAAAACACTTTGGCCAATGGCCTCCCTCCGTCCCTGCGGCATCCACCCCGTAAACCGAGCAAGGGACCTGGAAAGAGTATGGAACGGGCGGGAAGAGGGGAGACCAGCACTCCAGGTGAAGTGGTCCAGTGTCTCAGTCACACACACCTTGGAAGCTCGGGTCTGTCTGGCTTCCTCTATACGTGGCCCAAGAGCCATCCTGATAGAGCACTGCCGATTAACCCAGCCCCCTGTGCTTGGGCACCTTGAAGTGGCTGCTCCTTTTGATTGCCCCAAGGCACGGGTGGCTCATTGCTTTACATACTCTCTGATAAGTGTTTTCATTCAGCATACATTTCCTAGGTGACCCAGAGTCCCGAAACAGTGTCCACATGTACTCTTATCTGATCCTCATCTTAACCTTATCAGCCAGGGCAGATGGCCCAGCTTACAGATGAGAAAACAGAGGCCCTAGGTGGGGGTGGCTTGCTGGAGGTCATGCAGCAAATGGCAGAAAAGAATTTGTACCCAGGGGCTCGGGCTTCTCTCCTGCTCCTGCGTGGCCTACTTGCAGGGATTGGGGTAAAATCCTAGAAATGCCCCTGTTGGGCGACTGCCCTGCCCAGCCATGGGCAGGCATCTCGGGAATGCAGGGGCGAGCTGATTGCTGTGGGACAGACGAGGCCCACGTGTCCTTGGAGTGTGGTTTTCAAACACGGTTTTAGTATCGGAGCCCATTCTCCACACGGCATCTTCTGCTGCAGCCCAACATGTGAAGTAGGCGGAGTGGGCTACCGAGTGCGGCGGGACGGTCTGGGGATGCTGTCCCCTCTCCTGCTCTCACCCTGCCGGGCAGCCCCGGACCTCCTCTGGGGCCTCCCGTCCTCCAGGAAGCCCGTCTGGAAACAGCTGGCCATTGGAGGTCACACTTCCAACTAAGTGGGTGTCTGTGCTCCTGGTCCCCCTCCTCACTGCCTTCTCTGTGTCTTGCAGGGTGACATGGGCTTGCCTGGGCTCTCCGGGAACGCAGGACCTCCGGGACGAAAGGTACACCCTGGTTTTGATGCGTTGCCTTGCCCAGTGGGCTTCCTAGCACTCGAGCCGATCCTCAGCCCCAGCCCGCTCCCTCGGGTGCAGGGCGCGTGGTGGGTGATGCAGGTTTGGGGGGCTGTGCTTGCTGGGGCGGGGGTCACCTTGGCTGGGAGTAGGTGCCCCCCACTGTGGTTAATGAGGCATGACCGGAAGTGGCCCCGAGTTGGCCCACTCCTCCACCCGCTGGCTGCGTGGCCTCTGGCCTGCACGTCCTTTCTCAGCCTCCTCCTCCGTGAGACGGTGACAGGGACCCCCGCTCCGCCCCCCGCCCCAGCCTGGGGCCATCTGACCCCAGAGTGAGGCCTACAGCAGCGCCGTCGTGGAGATGGGCTCGGGGCGAGGGGGACCCGGGTCCTACTGCTGCCATGTCCTGGTTGGGTGACCTTGGGCCAGTCAGTGGCCCCTGAGTCTAACATTTGCCCATGGTGATGTGCCGCAGGTGACGGGGATGCTCTGTAAAGGCAGTGAGGACACTGGCTATTGTTATGTCACCCCCATCCCCCGTCCTCTCCATCCATGGGGGGGGGTACTTCCTCGAATGCCTGTGGGGGCACAGGCTGCCATGTCACAGGTGGTGGGTCACTAGCTTACAGTGCCCCTGGGTTCCTCTCTAACCTCCCGTCCTTCAGCATCTACTGTGGCTGTGCCCCCTCCAGGAAGCCCTCCTGGAGCTCCCGGCTTCAGGCCATGAGCCTCCACTCTGCTCAAGGACGCTCAGCCCATCTCCGCTCAGCTGTTTTCAGCCCCGAGCGTGCCTCAGTAACCAGGATGTGCAAATCCGGCTCTCGCTGTCCTACTGAGCGTAGCGTGGGGCCTGCGCGTAGCAGGTGTTCAGGAAACGGGAGGGCAATGCAGGCCAAGAGGCAGTTGCCTTTTGCAGGAAAGCCCGCCACTGCTGATGGCTTGTCCAGTAGACACATCGGCCTAGCGCCATGGCTCAAGCTTCCTCCACCCTGGCTCCCAGCTGTGGCCACAGCTGCCCCCTCTCTGGGCCATCTGGTTCTCATCTGGACAGCTGTGGTGTCTTCTGGCTCCATGCTGTCCTTGCCTCGAGAGCCCCATGACACAGGAGGACTTGGAGGACCACGTCCCCCATCCCCTTCTCCGTTCCCCATGGTCAGAGCAGGCCACACCTCCAGTCTAAGAGGTCGGCCCCGGACAGTGGCTGCCTGTGAGCTGGGAGACCTGGCCTTTCCTGGCTCAGTGAACATGGGGGGACTCCCCTCTGCCCACGCACTTCCCCTCTGGGCTCTCGCACTTTCTGATAGATGAGGTGTGAGTGGAACAGGCTCCTTCCATTCCTGGCTCGTACAGCAGCTGGTGGTGGTCTCGCTCTGCGTGGGGGTGGCTGTCTAGCAGAGGTGGCAGGAGATGGGGAAACCCTGCCTGGGGTTCCAGGGCTCCTCGCACTCTGCAGATGTTCAAGGACACCAGGAGCCCCTAACCAAGAGCAGCCAGCTACCTGAGCTGGGGGGCGTGGCTTTTCTAAGGAAGAGTCTCTGTGCCGATGGAGAACTATTTGGCAAAGCCATTTGCTCTGAGTCCCGACTGGCCCTGGCCCAGGCACACTCGGAGGAGTTTGCTCTGTGGCATGCCGGCCAGTGTCACCCACTCACGGAGGGAGCTAGGCAGAGTGTCGGGGAGCTCAGGGCCCATGACAGGGACCCCTGCGTGGTGGGGTGAAAGGTCAAAGAAGAAGACCAATGGGGCGGACTTCATGCCTGGAATCACCACTGTAGGCCGTCTCTCCTCCCACACGCATCTTTGGTGACAAAAGTAGCCACTTTGCCCCGATCCTTGCGCGTGGCTTTTCTGCACGATCTCTTGTAGGGAACCCTGGGAGAGAAGGGACATGGGTGGCTGAGAGGTGAGGTCAGCTTCCTCTTTGCTCACTGGCAGGCTAAATGCTGGGTCACTCTGAGATGCTACTAATAATCCTATTCATTCATTTGCGCAACAAGAATTATTGAATGCCTAGTGTGCACCGGGCACTGAGCTGAACAAATGGACAAAAGTCCCCACCCCACAGAACTTGCATCCTTGGGAGGGGGGAGACAGACAATAAAAAGAGAAAACAGTAAAAATAGAAGGTGTTATAAGATGGGAACAGCTACGGAGAAAAGTAGGCAGGAGAAAGAGTTTGGGTTGGGAGGGCTTTGATACTAAATAGTGTGGTAGATCAGAGGTGGCAGAAAAGGTTACTGTCCCTTTTTGCAGTAGCCTCCAAGAGTCAGGCAGTATTATGCCCATTTTATAGCTGAGCAAACTGAGGTCCAAATAGGTCTCATTCATTCACTCCCTCATTCATTCCTTCTTCTAGCCATCCGGCAAATATGACCTAGGTACCAGGCCCTGTGCTGACAGTGGTGTTAAATGACAAATGAGATCACCGAGGCCTTCGTGGAGGGTGCAGTCTGTGGCAGTGGCTCCCAGCCCTGCCACGCACTAGAACCAGCTGGGAGCTTGCACCCCCTCGGGGGGTCTGGTTCAGTTGGCCGGAGAGTGGGACCCAGGCATCAGAGGCTCTAGGGACCCCCAGTGAGTCCCGTGTAGCCAAGACTGAGAGCCACCGGCTTAATGGAAGTGCCTTCCACGAGTCACTGAGCCACGGGGTGGGGATTTACACCCAGCCCTTCTGACCCTCAACCCCTTTCCCTCACCACAAGGCTGCTCGAAACAGCTTCTCGAATAAGATAGAGGGCCCATCGAGTGGAAAAGGGGCTGGCCGCCTGAGAAGGTTTGTTTCTGTGCCTCCTGCCTGGAATGCGTGCTGTAGGACTGCTGGACCACCTCAGCTCGCGGCTGCAGGGGAGGCACGCGGAGCAGGGCAGGTAGAGCCAGGTGGGATCCTGGCTCCGTCCCTCTGCTGCTGCGTGAGCCTGGGCTCATGGCCTCACCGCGCTGAGCCTCTGCTGCCTCCTGGGCCGGTGGGACGGCTGGGCGAGGTGTTATGCCCGAGCACCCAGCACAGGGCTGGCACATGGGAGGCATGTCACAAGTGTCTGTTGAATGAATGAATGAATGAATGAATGATGCTTATGTGGACCACCCTCCGCTGCTGAGAAGGCTGCCAGAACCCCACTGGCACCCACTGTGATCTCTAGTCTAACCCTCGCGCCCTCCTTCCTGTAGACCAGCAGTTCTCAGCCCAGGGTGGTTTCTCCCCCCAGGGAGCAGTTAGCAATGTCTGCAGACATCTTTGCTTATTACAGCTGGGAGTTGGGTGCCACTGGCTTCTAATGAGCAGAAGCCAAAGATACTGCTGAACATCCCGCAATGCGCAGGGGGGCCCCACACCCACACCCACACACCACAAACATGGATCCAGCCCACGATGCCGCGGTTGAGAAACCTGCTGCGTAGAAACCCTCGCTCCATCCAGTCCCGCGGGCCCCGGGCGCTCCTGCCGCCCTGTGTCTGCCCCTGCCGGGCCTCCCCTGGCACGCTCTCTCCTCCACACTCATCTTCACAGATCGGCCCTGGGATCTGTTCCCAGTCTTCTCCAAGAGTGTCTCTCCAGCACCTCCAGGCAGAAGTCACGCCTCCCAGCCACCCAGCCAGATGTGGTGGCATGTGGTCCCAGTTACTTGGGAGGATTGCTTGAGCCCAGGAGTTCAAGGCCAGCCTGGACAACAGAGTCAGATCTATCTTTCTCTACAAAAAAAAAAAAAGGAAAAAAAATTCACGCATCAGCCCATCTTCTCAGCTGCTTTGGGACTCTGTGCTTTCTGGCTGGTGGGCAAACCCACTGTGGCTCGGCACATTGCTCAGACTGGAGCAAGTACACGGAGGACAAGACCCAACCTGTTCATCTTTGTTTCCCACGTGGGCTTAGCACAGCACTGGACACACGTACCTGTTCCCTCCCACACCTCCTATTCTCCCCACCTCTGGTGAGCATCTCTCGTTGATCTTTCTTGCTAAGTCCTGATACGCCACTGAATCCTTCTTAACACACTGCCCCAGGGAGATGAGACTCATGGAACGAAATTGGTACTCAAGTTGAAACTGACTTGCTCTTTCCAGCCTGACTTCCCCCTGGCTCCCTCCGGCTACCCTCACCCTGCCCCCGCGCCCTGCCTATGCCGCCTGAGTTGGCCCCTGTCTGTGGGAAGCTGTAATGAAATGGGAGGGCAGAGGGGGTCATCTGGGAGCACATGATTGAGGCTGCCTGAGACAATCTCCTGCTTTTTGCAGAACTGCCAGCTCTGCCCGAGTATGGCATTATGGCACCCCCAGTTCCATAGAGCCCCTCTTGAGAATCTTCTCCAGGCTCTCCTGCTGCGGAGCTGCTCTGGGCTTCTGCTGCCTGTGCCTACTGGCCTCTTTCCTGTCCCATCCTGTCTTCTCTCCAAGCCTGCTCCTCCCTCCAGCCTCAGTTTACACTGCTGCTGCCTCCGGAGGGTGCATCTGCACTCTCCTAGCACTCGCTGCTTCTCCTTCCTTCCACTTAATGCATGTTTAGCACCCACCACACCCCCTTCTAGAAGGTAGGGTGAGTTTGTTTGGTTCATCAGTGTATCCCTGGTGCCCAGTGGTCATTGTTGGGGCTCAGCAAATACTTGTTGAATGAATGAACAACTGGATGAATGAATGAGCCATACAGAAAGGACACCTTCCTGCCCTGGCCTGCCTCAGGTGTCCACTAAGCAGAGAAGAGGGTGGTGTCGCACACCTGGCTGTGCCATGATGGACTGTGCGAGTTTCAGAATCCTACAGCATCTCAGCCAACAGGACATTTCAAGAGCCCAGCTGGGGAAACTGAGGCCCAGAGAAGTGCCTTATCTAGTATCATGGGAGAAGTCCCTCTGTCTCTTGCATGTGTTTCTTCCTCTTTGAGTCTGGCTGCCCTGCTGGCTCCCCAGTGCGGAGTGTGCACGGCCCAGGTGGTAGGTAAGCTCAGCGGCAAGTGTCGTGGAGAATAGGCGAGTTTGGTCAGTTCCATGTCGCTACGAGGGAAGCCAAGGCCTTGCACAGGCTGCGCTAGAGCCTGGGTGGACAGCTGAGGTCTGAGCACACACTGGTCCCCAGGACCCCCCAGGCCAGGACAGGACCCCTCCCCTCCCTGCCCAAAGCCCAAATAGCATCCCAGCCAGACGGGGAGACGGTCTGTAGCAACAGTGAGGTGATGTCTGGTTTCTCCTCGTGCATTGTAAGCAATGATTAATCTGGCTCCCAAACCAAAATATAGACCGAGTGCTATTATAAACACAGGTCCTGTGGAGACCCGCCTGCGGGGCAGCCAGAGGCCCCTTGCAGACACCCTGGGCCCTGGAGCTCCCCGAAGCATTCCTCTCCCCCGGTACCGGTCAGGCGCCGATCACAAACTGGGAAAGCACTGCCCGTGGGTCCACCTTGCGGTCAGTGCCCGCCGCATAATTGCCGGGGCCCTGGAGAAGATAATGGCTTGGATCCCTCCAGGTCCTGGGGCCCTGTCATTTGGAGCTATTTGCTGGCCCCGGTTTGGTAAACACCATTAAGGTGCTTCCAGGGAGCATGGGCACCTCCCCCCGCCCCTCCCCCTTGGCTATGCTCAGTCTCTGCAGCTCCTGGCCATCTAGGGGAAACTGGGGTGTTCAGCGCAATGGTCAAGGCCCTTCCGCATTCACTGATCGGGAGAGACCCGGGAACTGTGGTCTTGGGGACAAAGCACAGCCCGGTGGGTCTAGAGTCCCAGGGAAGAGTCCGGGCTTGGCAATCACTTGCCAAGCAACCGTGGACAAGTCCCGTCCCCTCTCTGAGCCTTAGTCTCCCAGTCTGTCCAGTGAGAAAGGAGGTTGTCAGACTGATGGCGTAGGTCCCTTCCGACTCAGACCCTCCAGGGTTCCATGACTGGCCTCTGCCCCAGTAGTGCCTCAGTGATCTGAGAGCTTGCGTCCCGGCGAGGTGTGTCTGTAAGGGCATCTTTCCTTGGGGGCCCTGTGGCTCTTCTAGGCAGGGTTCGGGCCTCAAGAGTATGTCTCATCCCATGATTTGGTGGTTAACGACAGGGATTGGAGTCCCAGGCCTGGTGCAGCTGCTGAAGAGCTGGGTGGCTTCGGGAAAGTCTCTTTACCTCTCTGAGCCTCAGTTTTCTCAACTGGCCGATGTGCATGGCAATTCCTGCCTCCCAGGGGTGATGGCGAGGCGTTGATGGGCTGATGTATGAAGGCTTTCGTGCTTTAGGCAGGCACAGGGCCGGCCACTGTACGTGCCCCTGACGATCATTCGCTTCCTTTTAGCTGCATCCCGAGCAAAGGGTTTACTTGAAATCTCCTCCGGGGATTTCGCTGGAGACACTTCTCTGCTTCCTTTGTGAAGAGTTGGTTTTCGGCAGGGTCCTTCCTTGGTGGCTGCAGAGGAAGCCACAGGCGCTGGTGATGGCCAAGGGCCTCCTGGACCCCCCTTTGTGGTTCTGCTGGGGCCCTTGCCCTGTTATCCCATTGGCTGTTTGTAGTAACCCCATGGGGCTGGCAGAAGACAGCGGAGTGAGGTCCAGATAGGACAATTGCCCGTGCTGAGTCACACAGCCAAAGTGCAGGGCTTCCTTCAGCTCTCCACTGGGAAAAGGCTTTGTTTGTTCCTCCTCATCTGCAAACTCCAAGTGGAAAAATGGTGATCGTGGCTATTAGTCACATCGTATCTCCTGCAGTGGTGTCTCCTGCTGCCTCCCTGACCACCCCCGCCTGCCCCCACTTGTTCTGTTCCCACCACATAGGCCTTCTGGCGCTTCCTCAAACCCACTCAAGAGCATTGCTACCTCAGGGCCTTTGCACCTGCTGCCCCGTGCCTGGAATGCCTTTCCTTCCCTGACCCCTTCCTGGGACTACCACCCGCAACTCTGCCATGCTCTGTCCTCTCACTTTGCTTATTTTCCTTCATAGCACTGGCCGCTTCCAGATTTTCCCTCTCTCTCGCTTTAATTTTATTTTTTCTTGTAGTAAAAAACACATAACATAAAATTTACCATCTTAACCATTTCTAAATGTGCAGTTCAGTAGCATTAAGTACGTTCACATCGTTGTACAACCAAGCCCTAGAACTCGTTACCTGTAAAACTGAAACTCTGTGCTCATTAAACAACTCCCCAGGCCCCTCTCCCCACACCCCAGACATTATTTTTGTTGATTTAGTTTTTATAGTTCCTTAACGAAAACGTAAGCTCCATTCAGGCAAAGGACGTGTCTGTCTCGTTCTTCCTGTGCCTGGAACGGTGCTGGCGCATGCAAGCTCCGTAACTGTATATGGGACGAATGAATGAAAAATGAAGATCATGGTGATAACAGCAGCTGGTCGTTACGGGGCCCTTGAATTCAGTGCCAAATGCGGTGCTAGGTGCTTTGCACACCTGATAGCATGCAATCCCTGCTCCATCTTTATACCCCCACTTCATAATTGAGGTAAAGGAGGCTCAGAGAGGTGAAGTCATTGGCTCTGGGTCACACAGCAGCGTTGGAAACCGGATCAGCCTGAAAGAAGAGATCGTAATCACGCTGCGTGCTAGCTGCGGGCCGTGGCCTGCGCCCACCGGGGAGAAGAGCACACGCCCCAGGTAGAAGAATCGCACCAGCCGTGTTGCCTCAGTCTCCACGGCCCCTGGATCTGAGAAGCTATCGTGTCGCGGAGGGGTCTTGAGGCGTGAGTAGGTGCAGGAGGAATGCTCGTAAACTCCCCAGACCTCTCGGATCAAAGTGACTCTGCTGTTTACAATTAGGAGTCCCCCACTTCCTGGGCGTTTTCGGGGGGCGCTGAGTGTGTACGTGCCTGGGGACGTGCGCAAGGGTCCCAGTGTGGCCTCAGGTGTGAGAGAGACCTGGTAGTGAGTGGGGCCTCCTGCTCCTTCGCAATGGGACCCGGGCAGGTGGCTTTAGCTCTCCAAGACGCGGTTTTCTCCTCTGTAAAACAGATGGCAATCACCCCTCCACCTCACCTGGCTGCCGTAAGGGCGGGATGAAGTCATCTTCTACCTGTGCAGTCCCGGGTAAATGGCAGCGCACAGAGGGGGCCTATGGGCATGTGCACGCACGCGTGTGTATGTGTGTGTGTGTGTTCCAGACACTTGTAGCGTTTCTCCAGTCTTGTGTGTATTTTAGACTCTAGGGGAGTCTTAGAATTCCAGGGTTCTGAAACATCAGAGCCGAAGGGGACTCAGAGCTCTAACCCCCCATCTGGGGTCCAGGGAAGGGCAGTGACCCAGCCGCAGTGGCACAGCAAGTCAGGGACACGGGTGTCCTGGGGATGAGCGTGTGGTCACCCTGTCTGCTCGGGAGCCCTTCCCTTACTCTTACTTTCACAACAGCCCCAAGCTGATGGAAGCCTGAAGTCTGGGGTTTCCCTCAGAGACCCCCTAACCCATGAAACGGCTCAGGTGGCCGTCCCGGGGCCCCCAGGAAGCGCACGGTCAGCTTGGTCCTCTTGACCTAGAGCCCTGGCCCAGGTCTGCCTTAGACCCAGGCAGAGGGGCCATGGGGACAAAGGGTCAAGGGTGGTACTGGGTGTTGCCGAGTCCTTCTCCGTCTGTACTTGGGTGGCCTCTTCCTCCCTGGAAGAGGAGCCGGGGCCGGTGGGAGGACGGGAGGCAGCTGTCGGGTGGCTGGATGTGGCTGCATGTGTCGGAGCCGGCCCGACGGGCGTGGGAGTCCCGCGTCTTGTGGTGGTTGAGTGCACCCCAAACCTCGCTCCCACTCGGTCCACCCCATGCACTGGCGAAGCCTTCCGTCCCCAAGAGACGGTCTCCCCTCTCCCTGCATTCAGAAAAGGAACAGTTGGGACCCAGTGTCGCTTGGTCACAGTTGCTGTGTCCCAGTTCAGCTTAGAAACTCTGCCAAAGGGGTGAAGGACTCCCCCGATGTCTTCTGGCTCGAGAAGCCCTGAGAGCAGACATGAAGTCCCAGGGAGCTACGGAGCCTCACACTGTCCGCACCCCCTTGGGCAGTGCTCGCGGAGCACTCACTCCACTCCGTCCCTGGCGGCCACACGCAGTGCTGCCCAGGGCCCCTGTGACCTGCAGGCCTGGTGCGTCTTCCCTGCCTGATGTGTCTCTTCCCCCCACAGGGACACAAGGGCTACCCTGGACCGGCGGGGCACCCCGGAGAACAGGTGAGGCCTCAGCCCAGCCCTGAGGCTCTCCCTCCTTCCAGCCCCACCTGCCTCCCCTCCTCCCTGCACCCTGCTCCCCGAGCAAGCCCAGAGCCAGGCTGTCCTGCCTCCCGTCCCGCTGGGGCCCCCAGCCCAGCGCAGGCCGCCTCTCCGCCTCTCCCCCGGCCACATCTGCCAGAGAGAGCCAGAGTCCACGCCGGCCCGCTGCTGGCACGAGCCACTCAGCTCCGTCCAGAGCCATCAATAGCCGGCCTGTCCCGGGCGGTGTTAGGGGATATTATACGTGCCGCCACGGGGTTTGCAGGAATTTTGGCCGTCCTGGCTCAAGTCAAACAGTGGCCCTGCCAGCGCAGGACAGCCAGCCAGGCCTCCGTGGTGATTTCTTATTCCTGGGCTGCAAGCAGAGGGGTTTTTGTCCCTCCGAGCTGGTCTGACCGGTTCCACAGAGAGGTGGGCTTGGGGGTGTCCCCTTCCTCCTGTTTCATCTCACATTCCTGCCCCGTCTTTGTTCATTGTCAGCCCCAGGCCCCTGCTGGCCGCCCCCCAGACCCAGAGCTGGGCGGGGTCCCTCCTTTCCTCATGTTCCTCTCTGTTCCTTTGCAGGGGCAGCCGGGACCTGAGGGCAGCCCAGGGGCCAAAGGTTACCCTGGCAGGCAGGTGCAGTATATGGCTTCTGGAAGCTCTGTGGCCATGGTGGTGTGGAGATGGCCATGGTGCCCCAGGCAGAGGGAGGCGGTGGGCAGGGGGCCAAGGAGATGCACCTGCCAGGTGGGCCCTAAACAAAGGGCCGTGGAGGGCCTGGGCCAAGGAAGCCTCTCTTTGCAGGTAGCAGGACAGGGCTGCTCAGTAAGGGGGGGGGCCTGGTTCTGAGGGCTCCTCCAGAGGTTCCTCCCACTCAGTCTGTCCCCAAGCCTCCTCCCCAGGACCCTAGTGCTGGGGGGCTCAGGATGGAGACTGTAGGTCCAGCCCCACCCCCATCCGACAAAGGGAGCAGCTGAGGCCCAAAGCGACAGGACCCGCCCGGGCTTGGCAGCAGGTAGAGCGTGTCCACATGTCCTTGCTCTTCTGTCTTTTGTGTTTCAGGGGTTACCTGGACCTGTAGGAGACCCCGGCCCCAAAGGCAGCCGGGTAAGTGGTCCTTGGCCAGAGCCACAGCGGTGGGGCCTGGGTGGGCATCTCCTGTCCCTGCAGTGGGCTGGATGAGATGTCAGGGCTGTCAGCCTCCCACTTGGGTGCTCCCGGGAGACCAGAGGGGCAGCAGGGGTGCGGGTGATGGGGGACCCTTGAGCCAGGCGATCCGGCTTGGTCCCTGTGGTCAGGCAGTCTGGACAGGAAGTCTCTGCTGGGGTTCTACCGTGGCCCGGCTGCAGACAAGTAGGCATTTGCTTGCTGTGTCCCCCGAGTCCTCCCCAGCCACCAGGGACCAATTGCCTGTCGCTGGAATCTTCAAAGGCCTCTTCCTGCTCCCAGCTGAAGGCTGGAGGGGCAACCTTCTTGGAGGGCGGTGGTGTCTGGTGGGTGCATGTTGCCCAGGCCTGGAGGCTGGGGGAGCTTCCTGATCTCCGCTTCCTTCCGGGCCCCCATGAGTGGCTGTCAGCCTCAGTTTGCCTGTCTTTACAATGGGTGGTGCCCACCCTGCCTCTAGCCTGGTTATGGGGGCACCGAGGATTTGACAGCCAGTGCCGCTGAGGAGGGGGCCCCCAGGTAGGGGCTCCCATGTGGGTCGTGGGGAGGTGGAGGAGGTGCTGGGTGAACCGAATGGGTAAACGGAGTTGGAAGGACTAGGAGCTCATCTGCTGGAATCCTCTCTTCTACCTACAAAGAAACGGACGGCCCCAGCCCACGCTGCAGGCCTAAGGTGGAACTGGCATAGGGACCCAGGTGTTCTGAGGCCTGGGCTCCTGCCTGTCTGGGAACACTCAGCAAGTGGGTCATACAGTCCTCGGTCAGGTCAGGGCAGGTCGTGTGTGACACGCCCTCCACCAGAGCCAGAGCTATTTATACCCTGGAGGGAGGGAGTGGTCAGAACGGTGCAGCCTCCGCCCTCACCCCTGCAGGAGGCTGGGGCTGTTAGGAAGGAGAGGCGGGGAGGGGGCGAGGGCATGGGCCGGTGTGTTCTCCAGGAGGTTATCGTGATGGGGGGGCCTGAGGAGGCTCCGGTCCTGGGGTGCTGGGCCCTTCCTTGATGCAGCTGTTCCCGTGAGTGGTAGCCCCAGAAGGGCCTTCTCACCCCAGCCAGAGAGAGAGGTGTTCTCAGCCTAGTCCCAGGTCTCCACCCGCCAGGAGGACAGGGCGTGCTAGTGACATCTGGGGCCGCTTGATTTGCTGTGCTGGCGGCATCTCGAAGCCACACGGGGAGAGGACCGTCCTGGCCCCAGCACTCCTGTCTCCTGTGGGTCACAGAGCCCTGGGCGGCCTGGGTGGGCCAGGGGCTGCTCCAGCTGCCCTTCCAGCCCTGCCACCGCCAGCTGCGTATTTCTGAAGCAAGCAGGGTGCAGGCTGAGGAGGCAGGATGGCTGGCTTTAACACCTGCTCTGCCATCAACCAGTGGTGCGACCTTGGGCAAGTCACCGGGCCTCTCTGAGCCCGTGTTCTCACCTGTGAATCTGGGGCATAAGCCTCCTTAGAAGGGTCAGTAAATGTCCCGCTTTAACAGCATGAACATTGAGCACGCTGGATGCCGAGGAGGTGGCCCAGGGGCTTCTTGGCCTTCCAGCAGGGACAGAGGACTGCAAGCCCCTAGGGGTTGCTGGTCTGTGGGAGGCAGGGTAGCCTGACGATTTGCATTCGAATGCGGGTTCTACCACATTCCAGCTGTGGGACCCTGGGGAAGTCACTTCGCCTCTCTGGGCCCAAATTCCCTCCCCGTACACGGGGCGACTAACAGCACCCACTTCCTCGCTGCGTGTGAGGACGCAGTAAGTGCTTTAGTGCGTACAAAGCACCGAGAGCCGGACCTGGCGCGTAGTTTGTGCTCAATGCCACTGGCTTTAGTCGCAGTTATCGTTAGGTCGTTCCTGAACGTCTAGAGTGCCGGTAGTGGTAGCCGCCCGGGGCTAGGTCCCTGCCCTTGAGAGGTTCCCGGGCTGGTGAGGACGTGAAACTCGGACGCAGATAACGAAGATAGGAGGGAGAAGGGGGGTAGGAGCCACCGACTCGGTGCACACGTGGCTCGGGGCTGTGCGGGGAGGGTGCTCTGGCTGGCGTCAGAGACGCTTGCCCAGGAAAGCACACCAGAGCTTTCAAGGATTTGGCCCTGCGGTCACGGGGGTGGACAGGGCGTGCCTGGTGGAGGGGACAGTGGGTAGAGGCCGGGAGGCTGGGAGTCCGAGGCACTTGAGCGAGAGCCGAGGCTTTGGAGAGCTGGACCGAGGTGACCCTGGAGCTGATCGGGAGTTCACTAAGGGAGCCCCCAGCTCCGCCACTGACCGGTTGTGTCGCTAAACTCCAGAGCGTCAGTTCCGTTGTCTGTCCCGTGAGGGGGATGACGGCCGATCTGTGGGTCTTTGCGAGGGCGCTTTGCGTGAGCACAGGTGTGCCTGGCACAGCGTCGGCACGCTGGGACTAACAGCGCTCAGGTGGCTGTCAGTGCTGGGACTAACAGCATTCAGGTGGCTGTGGGCCCCACATCCGGGACTTTCGAGGCCCGGAAGGTGCTGCTGCAGGGGCCACGGGCGCCCGTGGGCATCCCTGGGGGTGGGCAGGACTCGGTGCCCCTCTGGCACCTAACCCCGCCGAAAGCTTCCTTCCGCAGGTCCCGGAGCCCCGGCACGGGGCGGGCCTCCCACCGCGAGAGCCCGCGCCCTTCCCTGGCGTGAGGGTATGTGCCTTTGGACTACATCGTGGAAGCCAGCACCATGCAGTCCATGGGCATATACACTTGCCTCAAGGCCTATGTCGTCGAGGAGCCACCGGAGCCGCCACTGCCAGCAGCGAGCAAGAGGAGCCGGGGCGGGGGTGGCAGCCGCGGGCGGGCTGGGACCGGTTGGGCCGGCCACGCCACCCCGCTCGGCCTCTCTGACCCCCTCTGCTCTTTCCCAGGGCTACATTGGACTCCCAGGGCTCTTCGGCCTGCCAGGGTCTGACGGCGAGCGAGTAAGTTGCTGCTTTTTGCTCCCTCACCCTCCACCCACCCCCGCCCGGGCCACTCGGGACCTGCCGGGCGCCAGCCTGGGGAAGTCACGGAATCCCTCCTGGAGGAGGTGCCCTTGAGTGGAGGAGGAGTCTGCTAAGGGGAAAAGTCGAGGCAGATGTGTTCCAGGCAGAGGGAATAGCGTGTGCAAAGTCAGGAATGTGCAGTGACTTGACAAGTTTAACAATTGTCATCGCCAAAGGCGAGAGTGTTGGGAGCTGAGGCTGGGGGGTGGTGGGGGGCCTGGCTCAGGGACCAAGGTCAGGCAAGGGACTCTATTCTGAGGGCAAAGGGAGCCTCTTGAGGGCTTTCGGCAAACGAGAAACAGGCCCACCTCATAGTGTAGCTCAGGGGTCTGCAAACTTTGGCCCAGGGACCAAGTCTGGCCAGTTGTCTGTCTTTGTAAATAAAGTTTCGTGGAACACGGCATGCTCACTTGGTTCCGTGTTATCTGTGGCTGCCTCCTCGCTACAGTGGCAGCATGGAGTAGTCGTGACAGAGACCTTATGGCTCGCAGAGCCAAAAATATTCACTATCTGCCCCTGTATAGAAACCATCTGCTGACCCGTGTTCTAGACAGATCAGCCCATTTTCTTGGGTAAAATGCGGCTGGGCTGGAGACAGGGGGAGCAGGTGGCCGCCGTGCCAGCAGTCCAGGGACAAGGTGGGGTGCTGTGCCTAAGTGGGGGCAGCAGAGCCAGGGGGCCGTGGGGCGGGTGGCAGGGGAAAGGGGTGCCTGTCTCTGGCTGGGCCCCGAGGTCCCCGAAGAGACGGGGACACTCAAGGGGAACAGCTCTCTGGGGAAGCTTGTGAGTCTGGTTTGGGGGTACAGTGGGTGCTAAGGTTTCCTAAGGCGCCCTGTCCTTCCAGACCGAGCATCTACAGCAGGGGACCCAGGGGATGGGGCGGGAGCTTCTAAGGGCACGCTGGCCCAGCCGTGACGTCCATTTGAAGCCCCTGGGCCGGCAGCCTTGGGACCTTCTTCCCTGCCCCCTCCCAGCCTGAGCCCATATCTAGGAGGGAGCTCAGGTGTAACCTTATCAATAAGCTGAGTATGGGGACTCTTAGGAAAACAGGAGACTGAGCACTTAGTAAGCACCTGCTGAATGCAGGAGCACTGGTGCTGTCTGTAGGCATGTCCCAAGCCTGCCATGCATCCGATGGGCAGCTGGTGCCACTGCACACGCAGCGTAGATTCCAGGCCCCATGTGACTTCCTGTTGTGGGCAGCTCCAGGGCTGGTTTGGGGCAAGCCTGGCTGTCCCTGCTGGTCTTCCGCCCTGACCCCTTCCCTCTCTCTCCCCCGCAGGGCCTGCCTGGTGTTCCTGGCAAGAGGGGCAAGATGGGTATGCCGGTAAAGATTTTCCGTGTCTATTATGCAGACTCTAGGGGACACCCCCTCCCATGGCCATGCTGCCCTGGCCACCTGCTGCCTGGCTTCTTCCGCTTCTCCCTGCTTGGCCGTGGCTGTGCTTTGAGTGTGGGGGTGGCACATGGGGCTGTCGGGGCCGTGAGTCCTGCTGCCAGATGCTGAGTGGCTGCGGCTGGGCTGGGGCTGGGACTTCCTTGGGCTCCAAGCCCCCTGGGGTGGCTCTTCTCTCCGTGGGGGCAACAGTGGCGCTCAGTGCAGCTCTGTGTCTGGGAGGCTTCCGTCTAGGCTGTTTGTGTTCGTGGGCCTGCTTGGACTGGGGGACGTCAGCCTGGCCGGGTGACCCCGCTCTCATCTCCCACGCAAACTCAGTGTCCACGTTGTCGGGGTGTCACCCGGCCCTGTCCGGTTTCGCTCGTGCACACACGGGCCCAGAGGACAGTGGGGCGCGTGGGCAGACGCGCAGCAGGCGTGACCCCAGAAGGGGCTCAGCGGTGACCCCCAACCAACCAGCTCTGTCTGTGATTCCCCGTCGTGTAGGACATTGTTTATCCTGTTGTTTGTCCATCTCTGGGACATGAAGAAAAAGCCAAGGCCCAGAAAGATTAAGTCACTCTCCCAGAGGTTTCACAATGAGTAAACAAGAGAGTCAGGACTCTCACTCAGGGGGTTTGTCCCCAGGGTCTCTGATCTCATGGGGGGTCAGGGCAGCCTCTCAGGGGCCTGGTTGGTGGCAGTCTTGTAAAAATAGATTCCCTAGAAACTGGCTAGAATGAAGGTCATTCCTTCCGATTATCTCATTATTCAGAAGGGGAAACTGAGGCTCAGAGAGGCAGCGCAATATGTCCAGCATCCCTCTGCCATGCTGAGGCAGGCCCAGGGCTATAATTTAGGTGTCTTTCTTTTAGGCCCACCCCCTGGGTGGCTTAACGCTTGCTGCTGCTGTCCTGCAGGTGGACCCCAGACCTGGAGCCACGTCCAGCCCCAGGTCTGGGCCTTCCCTTGCTTGTGGCTGGTGGAGAAGGGTCTGTGGGCAGGTGGGAGCTGAAGAGGCTCCTGGCGTGGGAGCCAGGGGCACTCAGGGGCACCCCGAGGGGCTTGTCTGTGGCTCTGCAGCTGAGGGACGTGTTACTGTTGCGGCGGATTGAGCAGGGCCCTGTGGGGGCCAAGGAGGGGTACAAAGAAATGCAAGGCCCAGGTCCTGTCCTCAAGGAGCTGACCCGAGCGTCCCCATCTTCAGACGTAGGCCTCTCTGTGGCCCGACAGCCACTCTGTGGTCTGACACCTGGCTGAGGGCAGGAGTGGCACCGGATGCTCCTGGCTTCAGGGCAAAGACTTGCAGTCCAGGGGGGCTGGGTTGGCACCTGGGACCACCCCTTATGCCAGGCGACCTTAGGCAAGGAGGTTCGTTCATTCGGTGGGTACTTGTTGACTGCCCACTGTGGGCCAAGTGTTGTGCTTGGTGCAGAGCAATGAATAAGACAAAGTTCCCGCTTTCTTGGGACAATCACTGAATGGGGAAGTGGAAGAACGAATGATCTAATGAATGTCAGGTAATGCTAGATGCTAAGGCAGGGTACGATGGGGGACGGTCAGTGCTGGGAGGCTGGGCTCTTGGATAAGTTAGTCCAGAAAGTCCTCCTTACTTCACGAAAATGAAGTAAGGATGGCAACCACGTGGCTTTCTGGGGAAGAATATTCTAGGTCTAGGTTAACAGTAAGAGCAAAGGCCCTGGGGCAGGAGTATGCTTGGGTCAAACTTTCCAAACTGCTTTCTTCTCATCTCAGAAAAGGGGACAATAGTGCTTAGCTCGAGGGAACATTGTACTTGCCACATAGTAAGTGCTCAGTAAATAGTAGCATCATTGTTCCTATCTGTAGTGTCCTGGATGGCTGAGGGGCTCTCTGTATTGTGCAACTTTGGGCCAGTGTTTTCACCTTCCCTGGGTCTGGTTTCCTGTAGTTTCAGTTGCCGAGTGGGAGCAGTTGACTTAGATCATCTCAGATGGGCCCAGCTCCATCTCCCAGGCCCACCTCCAAGGCCACGGCTGGGGGATTGATTCAGACTCCATCCCGGGAGCCGGACCGAGGGCCAGGCATTGCCAGCTTCCAGATGAGGAGGGGAGACTGAGGCCCGAAAGCTGGATGACTGGGCCAAGGTCATGCGGCTGCTGAGAGTCAGAGCGGGTTAGGATGCAGCGAGAGCTTCCAACTGGCCCCAGCGTGCAGCTGATGAGAGCCTGGGTTCTGGAGTCTCGGGGCGTGGAAGAGGCAAGACGTGTGAAACTCTGGGCACATCATGCCAACTTCTCCAACAAGGCAGGGCTGTGCCTCAGTTTCCCCCTTCCACCACCCCTCTTCATCCTCTCCCCTCCCCTCCCAGCAGCCCTTTCATCCACCTTTTCCCCGCCACGTACCTGTATTCTTCTTGGAGCTGAAAGTCACGCTGTTCGTGGCCTGGCCAAGAAGGCGGCACCAGTCTGGCGTGCCGGGCACCGTGACCCCGCCTGCATGTGAGATAAGGCCACGCGCTCATTCTCATTCAACCAAAGCTTACTGAGCACCTCCTGTATGCCAAGAGCTGGGGAGAATGCTGTAGCCACAACACACAGAAAACTTCGTTGGACCTCAGCCAGTATGTCTCCTGGCACAAAGGAATTCAGCTCATTCTCCTGACACTTCCTCTTCTTAATAAATGCCTTGAAGTCGCCTGGCCTGAAACTTGGACAAGAAGGCAAAACCGTTCACAGAAGGAGCCCCCAGCCCCACCAAGGCAGATCAAGGGTCTGGGAGCACAGGCAACAGAGAGGTGGCCCTGAAGACCACCCAGAGAATGTGTGAGCCGCTGGGCATGGCAGACTCGGAGGCCCAGCGAGACAGAGACAAAGCCATAGGGACTCAGCGGATCTCAAGTCCTATAATGTACCTATCAAATCGTATCTGCTGCAGACCTTGCCCATTTGCTGGCTATGGTGGGTGGACCAGAGTCAGGGGTATTGCACGGGTAGAGGGCTGTTTGCCTGAAGAGATAGGTCATGAGTTTAAGGCTTAAGGGTGAGGACCATCAATAAACAGAATAAATGACCAGAAGAAAGCATGGCTGTGACCCTAAGTCCCCTTTAAGTGAAAGGAAGCAACTTTTATTGAGGCCCTTTGTGTACGTGGTATTGGAACCCCATGTGATTCTCCCGATGAACTTTAGGGCAAGATGAATGATCCCTGTTTTCCAGATGAGAAAACTGAGGCTTAGGTTGTCAAAGCCATTTGTCCAGAGGCCCACCAAGGCTCAAACCCCCATGGCCGACAACTCCTCTCTGCTCCCTTGCTCCTTGCCTTTGACTTCCCGAGATTCAGCCCTGACCTGGGCGACAGGGGTATTCCCTGGCACTGGGGTGCCAGATGTGGGTGGGCGGGAACGCCTTCCTCCACCAAGCAGCCCTCTGCCCACGCAGTACCTTTGGGAGCCATGGAAACACCCTTGACCGTGGTCCAGCCACCGCGGCCAGCAGATCGGCAAGGTCTGCATCAGATGGGATTTAATGAGCACGTAGCAGGGCTTCACAGCGGCCGAGCCCCTGCAGCTTTGTCTCCGCCTCGGCTGGGCCTTTAGGGCCATCCCTCGGTTGTCCATGTCCCCAACCCCTTGATCTGCCTGGTGGGGCTGGGGGCTCCTTCCGTGGGTGGTTTTTCCTCCTCGTCCAAGTTTTGGGCCGGGCGATCTCCAGGCACGTATTAAGAAGAGGCAGTGTCAGGAGAATGAGCTGAATTCCTTCCTGCCAGATCGCAGCTGGCCTCGTTTCTGGCGGGGCTGGTGATGGTTTTGCTGTAGTCAGTGTTTCCCCAGCAGGCAAAACCTCAGGCCCATGCATGTGGCCTCCTCAATATCCGATTTGGAAGGAGGGCGTGTGAGAGTCTTTTGCTGACGGGAGCCGAGGAGGAGACAGGGCTGCCGGGACCTTAGCGATGGGCCCAACCTCTTTGTCAGACTGATAAGCAGACATAGCCCAGAGAGGGCAAGTAACTTGCTCAAGGTTAACAGCAAGTCGGTGGCAGACTGAGGACTTGAACCCAAGACCCTTGCTTGCTAGTATAGGGTGCTTTCTGCATGGCTCTGTTTCCTCTCTGCTCACATCTTCAGCCTCCAAAGGAAAGCTTAGTCTACAGCTGCCAGCCCTCCTCCCATCCCTGCTAGAAAGATGTGCTATGGCTTTCTGCGGAGGGGTCTGGATACGGGATGTTACCAGCCTGGCTGGAGCTGAGTGGGTCTCTCTCGGCTTGTCCTGGCTTGTTCAGGGCACGGCTCAGTGTCACTTACGGTGGGAGATGGAGCCATGCCTCCCGGCCAACAGTCTCTCATGGGGCTGGGAAGATGGTGGAGTGACTCCTCTTGCTTGTACCCTCTGGATTCATGACCAAGCCCACTGCAGTGCCTGGCAAGGCAGGTCACCACGCACGGCTTCTTGCATGGCCGCCGGCCAGGCCTGCCTGGGCCCTTCTCAGTAGTGAGTGGGGGCTGGCGGGGGGAACCCTGAAGCTTACAGCTGGACGGGCCCAGCTGTGGCTCCAGCTCCCTTCATGTGTGGCTCAGGGACGACTGGGACTTGCCCAAGGTCACACAGCCCTCTGGGGTAGGACAGGGCTTCTAACACGGTACATTTTGGCTTCAAGCCCAGGGCTCTTTCCAGTTCTGATATGCTGGGGAGCAGGGAGCCAGGTGACACAGAACTCATATTTCCAGGGGAGGGAAACTGAGGCCAAAACAGATTGAAGATTTTAGCTGTGGTGATGCTGTGAGCTGGAGGTGTGGTCTCCAGTGTCCCAGTTGTGAGCCAGGGCTGTCCCAGGGCTCTTGGTGGCCCTGGAATCCTGGTGAGAACTCTCCCAACCTGTCTCCTCCTTGTTGCCTGAGGTGACTTTTTCTTGGATAGATTTCCTAGTGAATTTCAAAAGGGCAGGGTGAAAACATGTTCAGCAGCTGAGAGAAGGGGTGGGGGGGACTTCAGGGAGGTCTTTCCACATCAGCACGCTTGGAGTACACACACCCAGAAAAGAATATGGGCTGTTTCAAGTGCAGCAGGAAGGGTGCATGTTAGATTTGTGTAGGAACTTCCAGACTTTGGAGAACTTACACCTTGTAAAGAGTTCTCCAAGATCCTTCTGCAGGTTTCTCATAGAAGTTATTAAATATTCCCACTGTTGGTGCTAACCCTAACTAGCATGGCGATGGCACATTAGAGTTTACCAGGGACTGGGTTATAAACATCTCACCTCTTCTTCAGCCCGGCCCTGCCAGGCGAGTGGGGCAGGGTGACCGTTTTGCAGGCCAGGGAGCTGAGCCTTAGAGCACGAGAAGACTTCTGATTCCTTTGCTTCCCTGCCGCTACATCCCATCCTCTGGGACAGACAGTTGACATAAATGATACCTAGAGGCTGGGCATAGGTGAGGTGGCCTTCAGAGGTCTCTCCAGCCCTTGGCTTCCTGCTTTGGATGTGGTGACAAGGGCTGTCCCCGTCCTTACCTCTGTTGCTCCGAGTTGCTGTAGCCAAGACAGAACGTGGAGACTCGCCCCTGAGCCTTGTTCTTTCTGCTCTTGGGCCTTGCTCTGCCCAAAGTACGAGGCGTTCAGTTCCCCAGAGGGGCCCGACCTAGGGAAGCGGAGAACCACGTGGCTGGGGCCTCGGCAGGGAGCCGAGCTCATTCCTTGGGCCTCGGGCCAGCCTGCTGCAGCCAGGGGCTCGGCATGTGGAGGAAGGTCCTGCTGCCGGCCGGGACGGGTGTGCAGGCCATGTGGTCGCCTTGCACAAGCAGGCGTGGCCAGACGGGGTAGAAGCGGGGGCCATATGTCCATCGCAGCTGCCGCCTCTCTGAGATCCAGAGGGGCCAGGCCTCGGGGGCCCAGGGGTGACAGCTGGAGGTGGCTGTGCCGTCAGCCTGCAGGGATGAGGCAAGCCAGTGGGGCGATGGGGCCTGGGCGTGGAATCTGTGTTCTGCCGGACGTCAGGAACATCTAGGGTCCTTTAGTCTTAGAAGTCTATGACTGTTCAGTCAAAGATTCGTTCTGGTGCTTTTAAAGCTCTGTCTTCTTTCCAACTGTTGCGCTGGTCATTACAAACCCTAGATTCCTGGAGGTCATCCGCTGGACCCCTCCGTAGGAAGGGAGACTGTGCTGGAGCAAGGGGGGTGGGTACCTGGGGCCACCAGCATGTCCAAGCAGGACCAGTCCTCGTCCCTGGCACCAGCGGGCCCTTCCTTTTCATGCATTAGCTCAGGGCTCTGCATCCTTCGAGGCCCACAGGCAAGCACGGGTCCACTCTGATCACCGGGTGACCTGTCATAGTGAAGAGAACGGGTTCTGCCGCCAGACTGCCTGGTTGAAATCCCAGCTCTGCCGTTCCAGAGCTGTGCGACTTTGGACACATTTCCTAACCTCTCTGGGCTTCCGTTTCCTCATCTCTAAAATGGGGCCAACAATAGGACCTATGCCCTGGAGCTATAGGGAGCTCATGTGGTTGGAGTTCATTGTTACTGTCATTGTCTTGTCCCACCGCTTCGCCCACTGGCTGCATTTTTTCTGCAGAAGTGACTTCCTTTGGGATTTTGCCTCAAAATTCTGATGACAATCTCTCCCTTGCCTATACCTAAGGGATGTGCCCTCGCGTGGCCGCAGCCTACCGCGTGCCAGCGACATCTCAGCTTGTCCTCACTGTACTCCCCATTGAACAGCAGAGAAAGCTGAGGCTCAGAGAGGCCGGTGGGTGGCGCAGCCAGCGCTGGCTCGGGGGCGGCTGGCCCTGCAACAGGGCCAAGAGGAGTCCCTGAGCCACCCTGGGGCAGCCTCTGAGTGCAGGCCTATGGGTCTGAGACCTGCCTGGTGACCGACGGATGTGACTGTGTGGGGCGTCACAGCCAGGATGGTCCCTGAGTGGCGGGAGTGGGTCCTGTCAAAGTCTCCATCTTGCCCCGGCTGGGTGGCATTCCTGCGCTTAGGGGAAGAGTCTCCTTCCTCCGGGCCTTGTCTAAGGGTTGGGCCAAGCTGCAAGGTAGGGGAGCAGATGTGCCCCCACAAAGACAGGACCTGGAGATGGGCCTGCATGCACGTGCATGTGTGTACACGCATGTACACGCACACACCCCTGCCACCCTCTGCAGCCAGCTGGACGAGCAGTTTCTGCATGCCAGGGCACAGCTCATATGAACATGACAGTACAGAGAGGTGGGACCTGGGCTCAGCTTTGCCACAGACTTGCTTTATGACCTTGGCCAAGTGACATTTCCTCTCTGAGCCTCAGTTTCCCTATCTGTTAAGTGAGGCTAATAACCTTTTCTTCAAGGGCGGATGTCAAAAGCAAGTCAAGTTTTGCATGCAAAGTGACCAGCTTGGTCAGAATCTCATTATTTTGTTCTGAATGAAGCCACACCTTCTGTGGGGCGAATGTCAACCCAAGGGGGCTTCCTGGCAGTGGAGGGACTTAAAGGGCAGGCCAAGGCTAAAGGCCTGGCCGCACACACACCTTTCATGGTCTCTTTACTCAGCCAGTAGAGGCTTCGGTTTGGATTTTGTTTTTAGATTGGTCTTTTTGGTTTAATCTTCTCCCTGGATTCCGCTAGTATTAGAAACCAAAAATATGATTATCCTCCGTGAGGAATCTTCACCGTTTGACCAGCTCAGACATTCTTGGTCAGGAAAACATGTGCTTTGTTTTTTATTAAGTTTCCCTGGAAGAACAATGATTTGAATTTAAAGAGGGGAGGAGAGAACAGGTTTCCCCCCACTCCAATCTCCAGGACTTTCTTTTCCTTTTGAAGTAGATATGGAGCTCTCCCCCCGGCCCCCAGCTGTGTCCCCGCAGCCGCTGTTTTCCCAGCTGCCTGTCTCCCCAGAGAGCGTGGAGTGGCCTCCAGGGTGTGATCGGGCTGGGCGGCTCAGCCTCTCTCTGAGCTGCTGAGACTCACCTGCGGAGGCTGCACCGACGGTCGCTGGCGGTGTGACCTTGTGCGACCTTGCCACTTACCCTTTCAGAGCTTCATTTCCTTTATCTGTAAAATGGGGATCACGATTCCATGGGGTGGCTTTTGAAGAACATGTCATAATCAGAGGAGGTGTAAGCTGGAAACTGCCACAGCGGCCATCCCCTGTTTGACCAGTGGGGAAACTGAGGCCCATAGGAGAAAAGGGTGCTCTGAACACTGGCCTAGACCCAGCTTTGTGATCCCCAGTGATTCCCACTCCATCAGGACCAGGTCCCAGGCTGGGGGAAGGGGGTGTTTCATGCTGGGAAACCAGGTACCATTTCCTTTTCAGAGACTCTGAGTCGAAAAGAAGAGGGCTCCCTGCCCATGGCCTGTCCCTGGGAAGTTCTTTATGTGCGGGTGTTTGCTGATGGCAGGAGGCGACCCTGCTGTCTGCCCAGAACCAAGGGGTGATACTGCTTGGACATTGTCCTTGTGCCCCCGCTGGGGTCTGGATCAAAGCCCACCCTGAAGCTGTAAACACTAACCTACAGATGTTTATTCTTTTTCACGCCTTCTAGGGGTTTCCTGGAGTCTTCGGGGAAAGAGGACCTCCAGGGCTGGATGGAAACCCCGTAAGTATTCTGAGTGTGTAGGAACAAGAGAGAGATTTAGAGCAAACACACAATGTGTTTTAGGAGACCAGACTTTGGGGTCAGACAAACCTGGGTTGAATTCCCGCTCTGTGGCCTGCTAGCAGGGTGTCCCTACACAGATCACATGACCTCTCTGAACTCCAGGCTCCTGTCTACTGTGGATGCCCTATGTCCTCCCCATGAGAGTCCCCCACCCACTGAGGCCCCGGGTACAAAACCCCAGGCTGTACCCCATCCCCAGGACTTAGAAAGGTTCCTAGGTCACTCCCCCCTGGAGAGGCCCTGGCTGCTGCCATCTTACACGGCATCAGAAATGTTTATGGGCTGGCAGAGGCCCGGGAAAGCAAATGGCTTGCACGCCCTGTTTGGAGAGAAGAGCTGAGTTCCAAAGGAATCTCCACCGCAGGCATGTTTATAGCATTTGTAAATAATCCGAGGCCAGGCTCTGTCCCATCAGGGAGCCAGGTCAGCCTGCCCTGGGGAGCTGACTCTGCCTTTCCCTCCGTCCTGGGCTCCAGACCCGGGTGGGAGAAGGTGTTCGTCTTGGCCTGGGGGTACAGACCGTGTCCAGAGCTCTTTGGCACACCTGCCACGGCCCCCCACCTGTCCTCGGGGTTTCCTGCCCCAGTGGCCGTGCCAGCCGTGCCTTCTGCAGAGGTGGCTGCTGGATCCACGACCAGGACCTGATTTTGTGTTAATTCAATTCCACAAATGCTTCCCCATCCTGACCTAGCCAGGCTCCCTTGGGGGTTACAGCCTTGGCCGTTACAGCCTTGGCCTCAGAGCCAGACAGACCTGGGTTTGAATCCCGCTACACCACTCGCCAAGTGTGAGCTTGAACAAATCCGTTTGCCTCTCTGAATCTCCGTTTCCTCATCTAAAAACCGGCAGGATCAGAACGCCAGCTTCAGTGGACTGTCCTGAGCACGAAGGCAGGGCGGGCAGGTCACTCGCCCCATGTGCAGCCTTGATGGGTGGGGCTGTGTACAATACTAGGTAGCGAGCAGGGCAGTCCCTGCCCTGCAGGAGTTCATGGGCCGCCGCCCCAGGCCGTTGCACCAGACACGGTGAGAATCAAAGAGGTCCTGGTGCCCTGGAGAAGGGGCAGGGAAGACACCTGGGGAATTGGGACGAGGAAACCAGTGAGGGGACATCCCAGGAGAGGAAGGAGTGCCAGCAAAGCCAGCAAAGGCAGGGAGCGGGGAAAGCAGAGCCTCTCCATCGATACGTCACTTATGAGATTAACCGGTTCAATATGCGATGTCATTCTGGAAGCTTCCTTCTGGAGAGCCAGGGACGTCTTCATGCTCATGCCCCAGAGGAGCAGAACGAGGACCTGATGTCTGGTCTCAGCTCTGCCACAGAGTTGCCGAGTGACCCTGGATGAGTCACTTCCCCTTGCTGTGCTCTGGTGTCCTCATTCAAAGCCAAGGCTGCTGCTTACCTCCTGGTCTCCTTCTTGGTGGCTCTAGTGGCACCCTCCCCATCCGGGCAGCCCGGGGATGGCACCAAGGAGGAAGACAAACCCCTTGGGAGATGTTGGCAAATCTTATTGCTAATCACGATTTCTACAGCCTCGATTTTTATTCTCACCTTTCCATTTTGAACTTGACCCAGACCCCTCTACCTGTCTGTTCTGGTGTGAGCAACGGGAGATCGATCCATTTTTAGATGAGGAAACTGAGGTTTAGGGGAGCAGTCACAAGCACAGCCTCATTGCCTGACTTGCAGGCAAGAACTCTTTTCAACCTCCTGGAGCCCTGGAAGGAGGAAACCTGAGCGTGTGGGGTGCAGGGGAGGGTTTTCCAGGGGCCTCCTGCACCTCCCAGCTGAGAGAAGGAGGGACGCCACCTGGTGGCCCTCAGCTTGGAGCCCTCACAGCTTTGTTATTGCCTTGCACCTCACCTTGGGCAAATCACGTAACCTCTGCAGCCTCAGTTTTCCTGTCTGTAACGCGAGAGTGAAACGTCAAACACCCTGCACGTCTGTAGTACCACCATCAGGATTCTGCCCGTTGTTTCATACTTGCAATTGGAAGATATTGGATTTGGAAGGTCCAGCTCCCCATTTTACAGACAGGGAAAGCTGATGGCAGAGAGGGGAGGGGTCTTCTCCAAAGTCAAGGCCAGGCACAGGAGAGTCACTGGAGCCTGTGGTCAGGAAGAAGGAACGGTCGGCTCTGAACGACCCCACCAAGTGCCCGTGTGGAGGATGGCAGGGAGGGCGGGGCCCTGGAGGGAGACAGCACGAGTAACCACCTTGGCCTCTCTCTCTTTGCAGGGAGAACTGGGCCTGCCAGGGCCCCCAGGAGTCCCCGGCCTCATCGTAAGTAAACTGATCCTGGGGGTGGGAGAGGGCAAAGGCAGGGTCGAGCAAGGGCGTGGGGAGAAAGCAGCAGGCCCAGCAAACCCTTCTCTCGCCTCTCGCCAACCCCCGGGAAGGGCTGGAGGAGCAGGACCAGCCTGGGCAGGGGAATGAAGGAGGATAGCCCTGCTGTGTGGCCTCAGGTGGGTGACCTGCCTCCTCTGAGCCTGTTTTCCTCATTAGTTAAATGGGATGGGCGCTTGGGGCATGAGACGCCAACGTACTTTCACGCCTGCCGCCTGGCCGTTGCTCTGCAAGGGGCGCTGGGTGGGCGACGGTGTGGCCCATCCCACAGGCGAGGGGCTTCCGGTCCAGAGGGAGGAGGTGGCCGGCAGAGGAGCTAAGCCCTGGACCACGTCAGGCAGTCTTCTGGGTCACCTGGGTTCAAGTGACAGCTCTGCCGCATGCTCGCCAAGTCACTTACCCTCTCTGAGCCTTAGCTTCCTGGTCTGTGAAGTAGAGGTGACAGTAGAATCCCCCTGCAGTGGTTGAGAGGATTCAGCGAGGCATCGCCTGTACAGTCCTTGGCGCAGAATCTGCCCTCAGGAAGTGCTAGTGGAGACTCCGTGGTATTAATATCGTCACCACCTCCTGAAATGCCAGCACTGAGAGAGGTGCAAGGTGATCTGGCCTGAGTCCATCCAGGTTGAGTAGGCCAGAGGGGTGGTTCTATTAGCCCAAACCAGGGCTCCCTGCTGGTCTCGAGGGGGTGAGTCCTGACCCCCGGCCAGCCCCAAGGGCCAGTGAGAGGCCAGAGGGTCCCCAGGCTCTGATGCCCGCTCTGCTTTGTCCTCTGGGCCCTTCCTCAGGGGGCTCGAGTCTGGGGGCCATGCGGGGACACGAGTAGACTGCTCCCTAGCTTGACAGGTAGGCGGCCAGCCTTACCTCTCCAGCAGCTGTAACGAGATGTGCTGTCCCAAGGGAGGCTGGAGGAGGCCCCAAGGCTCACGGGAGGCCAGCCCTGGGCAGAGGGCGCAGAGGTCCCCAGGGGCAGTCTGCTCCTGCTCAGGTGGCTGAGAGCGGAGCCTGGGCGGGGTGAGTAGAAGGTCAGAGTAATCCGTGTCCGCATCCTGGCCTGTGAACGTTAGTTATGGCCTCGCTTCCCTGAGCCTCGGGGACCCACTCTCATTAGGACCACAGATACATTCAGTCTGGCCCAGTCCAGTGGCTAGGAGGGAAGTTTCTAGAACCAGACCGCCCAGGTTCAAATCCTAGCTCTACCACTCATTTACTCACAATCCAAATTTCTGAACCTCCCTGTGCCTCAATTTCTTCATCTGTAAAATGGGATTAATATTAGTACCTAAACTGGAGGATTGTTGGGAGGATTGAAATAAACTAATACATATGAAGTGCCTAGTACATAGTGAAGCACTCAAGAAGTATTAGTTATAATAATAGCTATTGTTATTATATTATACACACATATGATATTTTATGCTTGGTAGTAGCTATCTGGATTGAAATGAAATGAAAAAGTTTTCGGTCACATTGGAACTTAGTGGGAAAGGGTGCTGCGATTGATTAGTGATGTCTGCCTTGGCTGTGGATGAGGAAGTATCAACACGTGAGTCATAAATTTTTCATCCCTGGTGTCCATTCGAGAGGACTTTGCTAAGCACCTTCTTTGGCACAAGGTGTTGACCTGAATGCTTTGGAAAAAGAAATATGTGCCATGAGAGTTAAGAGAAGTCTCTAGAATTCTTCCATTCCAACCCTCTGTAAGCCCAGCAGGAATCCCTTTTGGAGCATCTCAGCCATATGGTCATTAAACTCCAACTTGAGAGCCTGGTCCGTTTTACAGAACTCCCATTGTTCGGTGTTTTCCTGCAGATCCAGCCCAAGTCATCCTCGCTGTCCCCTGGGAGAGGCTGCTTGGGATGCAAAGGTGTCTTTGTCCGGGCTCCCCAGGGCTCCGTCTTCAGGCTAAACAATCCCGGTCCCCACAGCCTTTCCAAAGGGATGTTTACATATCCTGGTTGTTATCCTTGGCACATGTCCCTACATGTCATTGTCCTGCTGTCCACTAGGTTGGCTCCTGAGAGGGGCAAGAATACCGCTTGGCTAAATAGTGCAGGTTCTGGGGACTTGGACTGTCATGGCAGCCCTGGACCTTCTAGACGCTTCACAAAGCTCATTCTCACCTGTGCTCTCCTCTGCGCTCCGTGGTTAGGATTGCCAGAAAAAACATCAGACGCCCCAGTTAAATTTGAATGTCAGGAGCAATATTCAGAACACATTTGTACTAAAATATCACTGGTTGTTTATCTGACATTCAAATTTGACTAGGCATCCTGTCTTTTTATTTGTCCAGTCTGGCAGCTCTATTCACAGTGTCTCTTAGGGTAATCCCTTTAGGCAGGTGGGAAAACTGAGGCCCTTGGTCAGGGTCACATGTAAGGCAGGAGAGGATGGAGGCTTGATTGGAGTTGACTCCCAACTCCTAGTCTAGAGCACTCTTTTCTTGCCCTCCCTCCCAGGGGCCTGAGCTGGGGGCCAAGCCCTGGGCCCGCCTGCATCCCTACGCGATGCCCTTCCCCAAGAGCTGATCTGTTCCACTTTCCGCCTCCCTCCTGCCCTGTGTCCTTCTCTTGCTACTTGAGCCCTACTTCTCCTGTTTTTGGATTCCTTTCGCTGCCAAGGTGAAGCCCTCTCTCTCCTTTTGTCTGGAGGTCACAGGGCTGGACCCCAGCCCACCAAGTCACCTCCGCTCCCCGAGTGAATGCGCCCTCCCACCCTGGATTTTTGGGAACAGCAGCTTCTGTGCCTAGGGGAAAATCTGTGTCCCTGAAGAGTTAGAAAGGAAAGGAATTTTCCAACCAAGAGTTAAAGAAGAAGAGGGATTGTGAGTCACCTATGGTTTTCCAGAGGATGTGGGTTTTTAGCTGAGCAAATGGGAATTCCACGCATTGATAATCACTTTAGTGGAAATTCAAATTTATTCAGTGCCCTCTGTCTAGTCAGTTGAAGCAATTTGCATGCAGACGGAAGCTGAACCTCCCCTCTGTCCCCCGGGTCCTCGCAGCTGGGACAGAAGATGTGAGAGGACAGACTAACATTTATCGAGCGTCTGTCTGCTCTGTGAGCACTCGACACGCACAAGGCTCGGAGCCTCACGGTGCCGAGGTCACCAGCCTGGGAGTGGACGTGCCAGGCTCGTAGCTCAGGTCTGTGTGTCCACAATCCCAATAAGCCGCCCGTGGCCCGCTGCAGCCTCCGAGGTGAGAGTGTCTCCAAACAGCCCCGCTTTGAGTAACTGAAACCCTTTGGCAGGCCCTCAAGCAAACTGCCCGAGTCCAGAATCCGCTCAACAAAGACGGTTTCTGTCCTTTTTATTCAAAGTGACACCGGGAATCTTGGCTCCTCTATATTTTAATGAGACCCAAAGAACATATGATCTGGCCCCAAACCCAGCATTTGGGGTGCAGTGGATAGTCCACCACATTCTGCCACTAGATGGTCATCCGCCTTGTTTCCTTGTCTATAAAGCAAAGACAGGAGCCCCACCACCTGACATTCACCAAATCCCGTGTGCCCGGCCCTGTGCTATGTGTTTAATTGTCACAGCAGCCCTCTGAGGGTAGGGAGTGGGATCACCAATTTACAGTTAGAGAAACTGAGGCTCAGAGAGGGTGAAGCACCTGCCCGCGGTCTCACAGCAGATAAGCTGGACCCAGCTGTCTCCACCGCTGCGCCGTGTCGCCAGCTCTGCAAGACTTCTGTGCTGACAAGGATGGCAGATGCGCGAGAGCATGGATGGGCAGCGCCGGGGGCTGTTCCGCCGTGAGAGGTGGCGCTTAGCAAGCCCGCACAGGAGCCAAGCCTGGCCGCGGCCCCAGTCCCCGTCCTTAACATACCTGGGCGTCGGGGTGGGGGCTGTAAGTGAAAGCGTGCGAGCTTCTTTTCACCATTTATTAAGCCACTTCTACCAGGCACCTCGCTAGGCCCGTGCCCAGTACCAGGCGCTGGGGTGGCAGAGGTGACATTCCCAGCCCAGGCGCCTGCCCCCAGAGGCCCCAGAGGCACCCACGTCAAGGACGGTCAGCGTGGGGAGGGCTGTCAGCAGAGGCAGGGGCTCTGAGGCGGGACAGCCGGGGCGCGGCCCAGCCTTGGGGTCAGGCAGGCGACGTCAGCGCAGGGGGCGTTGACAACGTGATGGAGGGCACAGCACCCGGGCACAGGAAGCAGCTTGAACCAGGGTCTGGGGGGTGGGTCAGTGGCTGAGTGTGTCACAGCGAAAGGGGGCAGCAGGGCCAGAAGGTGAGACACGGAAGCACGTCCGTCAGGAATGACGGGTGCTGGAAGGACCCCAGGTTTGTCTTCAGGGGTCCCCCGGCTGGCATGTGGGGGGCAGAATTCACACCTATTGCTGAATGTCCAGCCTGTCCTCGTGCCCTGTCACTTACGAACGATGGGAATAAAGACAGGCAACCCTGGGTTCTTTACTGGCCAACAGCCAACCCAGGGCTCATGAGCACCGACTGGGGGTTCAGACAGACAGACAGACAGACAGACAGACCTGGGTTCCGGTCCTGCCTCTGCCACACTTGGTGCCTAATCTTGGGCGGGTTATTCGTGTCTCCGTGAGCCTCGGTTTTGTAAACTGGAGTGGGAGTGACGCGGTGCTCATCTCGCGGGGCTACCGGGAGCCGTGGCTGAGCGTCAAGCCGCCAGCGTTGTCCCTGGCACGGTGAAAGGGCCCAAAGTGACCCTGAGCTGTCGTTAGTGAGGGTTCGACGTGGGTGGCGTGGTGTCTGGCACATAGCAGGGGCGTGAAGTGGTCACGGACGCGGTCGACTGTGATCCTGGTGGGCGTCGGCGAGACGAAGCGCGCAGCGTCTGGGAGCGCAGAGCGTGGAGGCGGGGTCCAAGTGAAGAGCCTGACTCATCGCTCTTTCCTGTGGGGATGCGACGTTCGGCCAGGCTGCCCTCGAGGGCGTCCAGCGCACAGTGGACAGACGCTCTTGGAGCTGCACTTGGGGGAAGGTGGCCTGGGGTTTCCGCGCTTGCTCCCCCACGTGCTTGCCTGACCCTTCCCGGGGGTCCTGCCGACACAGGGGGACCGGCCCTACGCAAGCTGCCACGTCTGCCAGTGGGCTCTGCAGCCAGGGCCCCCTTGCCATGGGTTCCTTCCCCCTTCGTGCGGGATGCCCTGCCGGGTTCCCCCCCCACACCGCACACAGACCCCTTCGGAGAGGCCTGCGGAGGCGGCAAGCAGGCCCCAGTCCCCAAGCCCCCACGCAGGTGATCCCCAGCCTGCATGGAATTCGGCCGCCACAGAACAAGCCGGCTCCGGCCGGGAGCAGGGAAGAATGAGCCTGTGTTCCCAGCGCGGGCTGGTCCTCTGCCCGCGCTCTGCCCGCCCCAGCTGGAGCAGCAGAGCCTGCCCTGTTTATCTGCACACCACGGGGAGCTCTGGTGGACCCCCCCTCGCTCCCTCCATCCAGGGAAGGAGGGGAGGGACACGGCGGGGTGGCCTGAGCGGCCTGTGGGAACGCAGCTCTCTGCAGGGCTGGCCTCGCCCGGCCACTGTTCTGACTCCTCTCCCTTCTCCCTCCTCTCCAAAGACCCCTTTGGAATGGCCTGGAAGGTCAGGAGACGGGCCGTCTCCTGTGAATCCCAGCACTGCCCAGCTCTGTGCCTCTGCCCGAGCCCTAACCTCTCAGAGCCTCAGTTTCCTCATCTATAAAATGGGGACAGTGGCAGAACTGATCTTGCAGGGCCACAGAGGGGAGCAAGTGAGCTGAGGCATGGAAAATGCTCGCTTAGCGCAGGGCCTGGCAGCAAGTGCGTCACCATCACCTGTTAAAATGAGCCCTCCCTTTCTCAGTGGGAAGATTCTTGATGGGTCCTGGAAACAGGACTTCTTAGCAAATGCTCAGCCAGAAGGTTTTGTTTAACATAGTCAAGTGGGAATCCTGAAGCCCAGAGAGGGGGAGTGGTTGCCCCAGATCACACAGCCACGGCATGGCCGGGCCAGACTCCAGTCGTTCTGGGAGATCAGGAGGGTAGGACCTGGCGTTGCCTCAGCCAGCCAAGCACTGTCCCTCCGTCTCTCTCCTTGGGGGCATTCCGCCGCGCGGCCCCTTGGCCCTTCCTGCGGGAGCCAAGCAGGAATGTGACTTTCATTCCCTGCCCGGCCTCCCTCCAAGGCGTCTCCAGGCAGCTCTGATGCAGGAACTTGAGTCCCCATTCTCGAGCCTGGCTGCCCGGGGCAGCCTTTGTTCCTCCAGGGCTCCAGAGCTGTGCCCCAGCCTCAGAGCACCTGCCAGGGGTCCCCGTAGAGCCTGGCTTGGGAAGTGGGAAACTGAGGCACAACGAGGTCACCCAGCAGCCGGACACTTAGATCAGTCACGGAAGATGGACCAGGAAGGGGAGAGCCTTTTCAGGGGCGCCCTCTCCCTGGGTGTGGGCGCGAGGTCGTGGCTGGGCTGGGGGTACCGACAGCTGGGTGGAAGCGTGGCCATCTGAAGGAAAGCAGCGGGCTCGTTAGGAGAAATGGCAGTCACTTCCTCACTCTCAGCGGGGGCTTCTGGACCCCGGCACAACTGACATTTCGGGCTGGATTACTGTTTGCCGTGGGGGCTGTCCTGCCCGCTGCAGGACGTTTAGCAGCATCCCTGGCCACCTCCGCCCACGAGATGCCAGTAGATGCCAGTAGCTCCCCTCTGGTCGTGACATCCAGCAATGCCTCCAGGCATCTCCAAGCATGTACTCGGATTGAGTCAGTTACTCCTCGACACGTGGCTAGGAGGTCCATGGTATCGTTAACCCCCATTTGTGACACGAAGAAACCGAGGCACGGAGACAGCAAGCTCCCCCCAGTCGCACAGTGAGTGAGTCACAAAGGGGCGAGACCTCTCCCCCGTGCCTCTGCCACACGGCGGCGCCCTCCCAGCCTTTCCAGAGCATTCCTTGAAGAGCTCCCTGCAAGGGCGGGTGGCTTCCCAGGGTTAGCCACTCCACTGGCCCCACTTTGGACGGTCTGAAGCCGGCTCTGCGGCCCGTGGGCCGGGATCTGCCAGCTGACCGTAGTGTCCCCCCCGGGGCGTCACCAACCCTGGGGGTTCTGGAATGGACAGCACCACTCCCCAGTTGCTGCCCTGGAAAGGAAACGACCAAGCTTCTGGGAAGCAGAGTGTGCCCCCCACCCCACATAGCTGGAGGAATCAAAGCTCCCGCTTGTGTTTTATTTAATTCTTGCTGCAGCTCCAGGGCAGAGGGGTCCATTTTACAGGGAGGGAGACTGAGGTCCGAAGAAGTCACGTGAAAGACCCTACATACCTGAGCTGGTGTGGGGGGTGAAGGATGTGACATGGGACAGAAATGTCTTGCATGGAATGTGGAAGGAATTGGGGGTAGGGGAGGGCGGCAATCGAGAAAGGGACCTGGGAAAATGTCTGCGTGAAGTTTATTCCCGCACATCGGTGCAGGGGAACAGGACAAAGAGCACCCCTAGTTCCACCATCAGCCCATGGAGCTGCATCCATGAAAGCCCAGCCCCAGGCGCCGTGTGGGTCACCCCTCCCCCACCAGTCTCCTGGGGGCCCCTCTCACGGCATCCTCTTCTCTCTCTCCCCAGGGCGACTTGGGAGCATTGGGTCCAATTGGCTACCCAGGACCCAAGGGCATGAAGGTAAACCGTGGCTGCCCCCCGATTTGAGCCTCCTCCCAGCTGAGCACCCCCTGACCCATTTCAGCCCAGAAGGAGGGGTGACCTCAGCTGATGTGGGGGAAGGGAGGACGGGGGGATGCCTGACAGCCAGTCGTCATCTGTATGTCATTTAGGCCAGACATCATTATTGGACACCAGTCCTCGAGCTGAGCATGTGTCTGGCACGGTTCCGGGCCCCAGGGCCCTGGAAGTCAGTGGGGGCCATCGCCAGGGCCGTAGAAGCTAGAATGCAAACCAGTGACCTCTGTCCGTCCCTGAGTGAGCTGGGCACTCCGGGGAATGGCAGGCCCAAACTGCTAGGACCACGTTCTGGGGACCGCCCGATTTGGCCACACGCATGTGACGCTGCTCATTAAACCCTTCCCTGCCCACCAGCACCTCCTTCCTCTGGGTTAGTCCACGGTGCTGTGTTCACTCGCCCGTCAACCGCCTCGTAGCTCCGGTGGGAACGTGGGATCTAGCACGGGGTCTGCAGCCAGTTGGTGGGTGTGGAGTCCCCGTCACAGCTGGCCTCGGCCTTTGTCTTGCAGGGACTGATGGGCAGCATGGGGGAGCCCGGACTGAAAGGTGATAAGGTGATCTGAATACTCCCTTACTGCACTGTGGTTTCTCTGCATGCCACCCCCTCTCCGCTGGAGGCTGCTGCTGATTTCTCGCCAGGTCCACTCCCCTGCGCTCTTCCTGCCTCCCCTCTGGCCCCCCTAAACCTGTGCTCCCCAGCTTCTTCCTGGTCACTCTGGGCAGGGCTCAGGCAGATGCTTCTGGGGGCCCGAAGACCTTGGCAGAGAGTGCATGGGCGGCTGGCGCAGCACAGGGAGGGGGTAAGTCAAGGCAGGGCTCTGAATCCAGACGGTGGAGCTGAGGCCGGCGTCAGGGCTTTAAGGGCAAAGCCACGGAGCAGGGAGCGTGGCGGTGGTAGCCCAGGAGGAAACAAACCCACATAGATCGTCCCGACTTGAACTTGGGAACCCAACCCCAGAGAGCATGCCAGCTGACAGCACAGCTTCTCCTCCAGCTGCCACGGGGGGTGGGGGGGGCACCTTTGCCACGTGCCCTCGGGACAGCCCTGCCGCCGGGCTCTCACCATCTCACCCCAACCCAAACCAGAGTTGGAGGTGGGTAGGGGCCCGGGTGGGCCAGAGTCAGGCAGCATCTGAATGACAGACACAGGGGCCCAGCTCTTCTTATGCTTTTCCTGCCTGGCACCCCTCAGATGCCAGCAAAAAGAGGGTGCGGGAGGGCTTTGGGGCAGTGTTCCAAGTGCCCCAAGACTTCTGAAGGGATGACACCAGTCAGCCAATCTGTGGTCAGGCTCCTTCCGCACCTGTCTCCAGGTGACTCTGCGTCCTCCTATACCTGAGTCACAGGAACAGGGACCACGTGCAGGGCCCCCTCTGAGTGCTCTCCGTGGATTAACCCACTAATCCGCCAAGCCCCTATGAAATAAACAGCCTACCCAAGGCCACGCAGCTGGGAAGTAGAGGGTCAGGGGTTGAACTCAGGCACCCGTCTCTGGAGACCTCCACCACGAAGCAGAACTGAGGTCAGAAGGTCAGAGCTGGCAAGGCTCTGGGAGGTCACATTTCACAGCTGGGGAAACTGAGACCCAAAGAGGGGAAGGGATTCATCAAAGGAAACTCAGGGATTTGCTAGGGGAGCTAACGTAGGCCCCTGGGCTCTTAGAAAATGGGAATTGCTGGGCGAAAGTGGACACACTGGGATTGCTCTATCCAAGCCCACCTGCAGGTGGCCAGCCAGGTGCAATGCCCACCCCTGCCTTCTCTACCTGTTCTTCCCTCTTCTCCTCCTCCTGTCTGGCCCAAGCCTCCAGCTGCAGCCCAGCTCCGCCCCCTGCGTCCCGCTGCCTGCAGCGCCCCTCCACCTCCGAAGGGCCTTTCTGTTGGGGGGGGGGGCTCCCCGCCCCTACCTGTGCATCCCAAGGCCCAAGACATGGCGCTCTGGAAACCTTGAAGCCATGGACAAGGAAGAAAGGCAGTTGGGGAAAATGAGAGTGTAGGCAGTGAGCTTTTTATAGGCCCATTTGTGGAGTTGGCCTCCGCTCAGTGCTGCTTCAGGAACATGGAAATAAACGTGTTACATAGAACTCGGCTGGCTCGCCGGTGGGAGTCGCCTGGGACATTGAGAGATGAGAAAGCCCTGGAAAATGAAAAAGGAGGAAATTAGTTTCATGCCCATGGTTTTCAGGAAAATCAAGTCTTTGGGATTAAAAGAAAAAGAGAGAGAGATCTTTTTTCCATCCCTTCGGTTGGGAGGGGAGGGGCCCTCAGTGTTGTTTCTGATCAGCCACATGCGCATACGTGCCCCTTGGCCCTCCCCCGGGACAGCGCCATCCTTTCATGTTCTGAGGTCGCTGCTGCCTAGAATCCCAGATTTTCCATGACCCGGCCTGGACTCCGGCCCACTACAACCGCCTGGCTTCCTCTCCCAGCATGGAGGCGCTCTCTGCAAGCAAGCCTCCTGCTCCGGCCCGCCCTCTCCAAGCCATTGTTCTAATTTCCTGGGTGCCTTCGAAATGTTCCTTTTTTGCCTATTTTTTTTGTTCGTTTGTTTGTTTACCCCCTCACTCCTCTTTTAGACATTTGAAAAAAAAAATGTTCTTTGGATCCCCAAACCCCAGGATGTTGTACAGGGTTTTCCAAATTGGAAAAACCAAAGTAAGTTAAAAAAAAATTTTTTTTTTTTTTTTATTAATAATTCTGGCTTTTGTTGTACTAAGGAAGTTCTTTTGCTGGGTCCTGGGCCTTAGCTGCTCAATGTGGATTTGCTAAGATTATCC
This sequence comes from Mirza zaza, assembly GCA_008750895.1. Classification (NCBI taxonomy): domain Eukaryota; kingdom Metazoa; phylum Chordata; class Mammalia; order Primates; family Cheirogaleidae; genus Mirza; species Mirza zaza. The sequence goes on along the minus strand of VSMD01134068.1, from coordinate 41,818 downwards.
ACTCTTCCTGGGTTTTTCTCCCCATTTCCCCCCCTGATCCCGGGGCTGTGAATGTTTTCTGAGTCCCGGAGCCAGCAGACTGCCACGTCCACCACGGAGGGCTGGATGTGGAGAGGGCCATGTGAGGTGGTCCTGGCACTAATAGGAGAGAGACATCTCCCAATCTGGTCGGCAACCACTCGCCTACCAGAAAGAACATGGCTAAAAACAGGGAGGGAACAGAAGAGCCCTCCGATGGCCAGAGTCAGTATCACCAAGCCTATGGGATACATTGTTTTAGAAGAGAAACACCCAGACCTGAGTGAAGACCAGTTTACTCGCTGTTTACACATAGTCTTAACAAGCCAGGTGATCTGGTTTCCTCATGCCGTAGCTGATTAAAACCAGCTAAATTCAGAAGTAGATGAAAGCTGATTGCTGGCACAAAAACCCCTACAAAAGAAGGAAGTGACAGCTCACAGCCTGGAGGTGAACAGTCTCAAACAGCAGACACAAGAACTCGGAACCACAGTGGTTGTGGGGCCTTTGGACAAGGTACCCTCACCCCGTGTGATAATGTCAGCTGATGATGAAGAGGTTGAAGGATCAAGGAACAGTTCGTTTGCCCTGCAAGTGTCAGTCTGCCAGGGAAGGCCAGGGGACCCCGGGCAGCTTAGCTTCTGTGAGTGGCGCTTGCAGCCCCTGGGCCAGCCCGGGCGTGTCTGCGCCCAGGCCGGCTCATGCGCCAGGACCTGCTTTCCCCTGCCGGGGCCGCCCGTTACCCTAACAAGGCCGCTGCCGGTCGGATCCGACTTCGGGAGCAGCCGCAGCAAAGCTGTGCTGGCCGGTGGGTGTGGACGCTGGGGAGGCTTCCGGAGCCCACGTGGTCCCCCATGGTAACCCTCTTTGCTGGTGTGCACTTAGGGCGAACAAGGGGTTCCAGGTGTGTCAGGAGATCCCGGATTCCAAGGAGACAAGGTAATTGGCCCAGATCCTCCCCTGCCCTGCCCTGCCCTGCTGCTCTCCTGCTCCCGGCTTCTTTTCCGGGCCCTGCTGTGGGGCCAGACTCACCGGCGAGATGGCTGCGTCTCAGACGGTCCCGTCTTTGCCATTCTCCGCCCACCTATGTGAATGACATCTCTTCCCTGGATTTGACAACAGCCTCGTAACTTTTTTCCAGGCCCCTGCCTCTTCCTTCCCTCTCTCTTCCTCACTGCCACCAAATCGTTCTGTGGAGGGTGCAGCTCTACCCTGTGCTCTCATACCATCCATGGCTCCCTAGTATTCCCAGGGTGAGGTCCTGGCTCCCCCCAGTGAGCGAGTGTCTCTGATGTTCTCCTGCCCCTCCCCGTGTAGCTCTGTGTCACAAGCCCACTGACGTCCCCACCGCACCCAGGCCTTGGCACCACTGCTGCCCCGCCTGGAACGCCCTCCACCCAGCCTCTCCACCCACCCTGCCCAGAGACCACTTTCTCCGGCTGCTCGGGGAGCGGCCTTTTCCCTCTCTGAGCACCCTGAGCAGCACGTCTGTCCCTCGCTGGTGGTGCCACCTTCCTCCCTGGCTTTGGGGGACTTCCTTGCGCTCAGCCCCCTGCCGGACAGTGAGTTTCCTGAGGACAGGGCCCCAGGCTGCCCTGAGGGAGCTTGGCTCGGGGCCTGCGCTTCACAGGGAACGTTTAGGATGAGTTTGGGGAGGAAGGGAGGGCAAGAGGGACCAGCCTCACTGCCTGACAGAGGAAGGGGATGAACTGAGGTGGCCTTGACTTCCAGGGCCCAGCCGTGGGGCTGCTGAGACCGGCTCCTCTCTGCCTGTGTCTGGCACCATGTGGCCACATCTGGACCTCTCCCAGCCAGTCAACGAGGCCCAGATGTTGGCCAGCGCTCCCCCTTCCCTCCCTCCTCTCTGGCCTGTCTTGACCCGGCCTGGTGTCTCCAGGTTGTGAGCCACGGCCGGCCTGGCCGCTCCTGCTGGGCTCCGTCTCCAGCGTCCCCGGGCGTGAAGGGCGCCGCAGAGCCTGCTGCAGCCCAGGGGCCTCGGTTCCTGGTGGGGACGGGGGCTGCCTTTCACCTTAGCGTCTCCGGGGCCCGGCCTGCAGGGGTGCCAGGCTGGAGCCTGCAGGGGCGTTCATACTCCTCAAAGGGTGGCCCAGGCCAGCAGCAGGACCAGGCAGCTGTCCCCGGGCAGGTGCTGTTCCTCACTAACCCCAGCCACTCTGGGTCTTTTCCAGGGGAGCCAGGGGTTGCCAGGGTTCCCCGGCGCACGGGGGAAGCCAGGGCCGCTGGTAAGTACCTCCTCCAGCACCCCAAACCCCACTCCGACTGCTCAGGGAATGTGGCTGGGGACACCCCAAACCCAGGACTTCATTTCCTCCTGCAACAGCCCTGGGGGCCAAGCAGAGCAGGGCAAGCATGGCACCTGCCCATTTTACAGATGAGGACACTAAGGCCCAGAGGGGGAGTAAGTCACCCAGCACCACGGACAGGCCTCAATCCCTGAGAAAGGTCTGATGGGAGCCTGGGGCTCCTGACACGTTGTAAACAGTAGCAATGCCATCAGTCACAGCAGGGTGTCATTTAGGGAGGGTTACTGTGCATCAGAGCCTTTGTGTACTGTGTTTCTTTGAAGGCTGCCAGCAACCCCAGGAGTTAGAGAATTATTATTGCTCCCATTTTGTTTTGTTTTGCTTTTTTTAATATATGGGGAAGCTAAGATTCTGAAAGGAAAAGTGACTTCCCAAGGTCCCGTGGCTAGTAAGTATAAGAGGCAGAGTCTGAACAATAGCTCCTTCTGGTTGTCTAGGCAGATTTTGGTCATATGCCCTGAATTTTCCAGCCACCCACTGTCAGGGGGATAAGGCAAGGGGTTGGTGGAAGGTCGAGCCCTGGCTCACCCACCTCTCCCCGACTCTCTCCTCTTCCACAGGGCAAAGTTGGAGACAAAGGATCTCTGGGGTTTCCTGGGCCCCCTGGACCCGAGGTACGTGATGCCCAGTTTCTCTGTTTGGCCACAGCTGGGACTGGGTGTTGCCCTGGGGAAACTGAGGCCCAGAGAAGGCGAGGGACTTGCTTGAGGTCACGCAGCAAGTGAGAAATGAGACCAAGCACAGAAATTCCTAGATCAGCCATCTGCTCTTCCCGTGTCGCTAGGAGGCTCTCAAAGGCAGAAGGGACAGAAAGCTGGCCCCAGAGTTCGTCCCCAGCTTTGTCACCGCCCTGGCGTTGTGGTTCCAGTAAAATCCTCAGGAGAGCCCTGTGTGCTCCACAGCCTGGGCCCCCTCAAGGGGCTCCCCCCTTCTCCACTCAGTCCCTGTCCGAGCCCTAGAACCTTCCTAGCCCCTCACAGCTGCTCTGGAAAAGCTCAGGACTTGGAGCTCCCGGGTATGGGGAGCCGGAAGCAAAGGCAAAATTCTGGCTTTTGAATGAAGAATAACAAAGAAGGAAGGATGGATCTAGCCATTAATAATTCTAGCTGAGTAAGGAGAAACCCCGAGGGTTTCGGACACGTGTGATAACTAGCACAGGAAGGCTATACCTGACTCATCAAGTCAGAATCCAGGTAGAACGGCTGAAATCAGCTGGCTGAGTTCTCATGGGCCCCTTCTGTTGTCCCCGTGTCTGGAGAACTGGGCCAAGCAGGAGCCAGGGCTGTGGTCAGTCTCCAGGTCACCGGCACCCAGGCCAAGCCTGGCTGGAGCCACCCGCCCACAGTGCCCTGGCCTCCAGGTCGCCTTCACTCACGAGCCGTCCGCGTCCAAGGCAAAAGTCTGGCTTTGCGGGTTCTCCAGACCCTCCCAAACATCACTCCTGGTATCGCCTGGCTGGAGGAGGGAATGTTTCCTAAAAGCTACAAGTTCTGACTTTGCACTGTGTTGACTTTGGCCGTGACACAGTCCTATCTTTAGACAAATGCACTTGGCCTCTCCTCCCCTGGTCACTGTGGAAAAAGACTTCACTGAGAGCCCAGCTTTCCCAGCGATCTGGCCCGCGCGGTGGGGAGCACGCTCCCCCACAGCTATCGGGCACCTCTGGGTGCCGCATCCTGTCTTCGAGACGAGAACTTGCCGAATCGCCATCACAGCCGTGCGCGAGACAGATTGCTACCCCCGTTTCACAGATGAAGAAACTGAGTCGCAGAGCAGGAAAAGCGGCTTCCTCAGCGTCACTCTGCCACATAGTAGCAATGAGGTCTCCATTGGCCCTGTCCTGGGTCACTGGACACGTCCGGAGTCTGCCTCTCCCATCTCGTGTTGTGTTGTGGTTGGCCGGCTCTCTAACCGGGGGAGGCCCTGCTCCACTGTAGACAAGCTGATAAGTGTGTCAGCGCCTTCCCTGTTCCTCGCCCCGCACCCAGAGGCTGGCGGGCCGGGGCTCCAGCTGTCCAGCACCCGGAGCATTCTCTCTCCCACCCATCAGCGGGGCTGTCAGATATACAGGAACAGGAGAATCGGCCCAGCATCCTGACCGCCAAGTTCTCACTGGGGACGGACACCCCCAGGCAGACTTGTTTTCCCAGGACATGGGACCCAAAATCGTTCTGGATGCAGATTTTTATTGAGCACTTACTAGGTGCCAGGCTCCCAACTAAGTGCTCTGCTTGCATTGTTCCATTTAATCTGCAGAACAGCCCCGAAGGGTGGGTGTTACAGGCACCCACCTGTAGAGCCACCTGTAGATTTTGTAGACCAGGAAGCCGAGGCCCGGAGGGGCTAAGAAACTTGCCTGGGGTCCCACAGTGAGGGGGTGGCAGGACAGGATTTTGAGCCTCTTGTTTTAAGGAAAAATACATGGGTTTGGGCTTCATGTGTTAGAAGTTTGGACCACTCTTGCCTTTGGCAGTGAGAAGGGTGAGAAGATGTTTGAGTCGGAATTTAATAGGAGTTACTAAAAGGTTAAAAGAGGAAGAAAAAAGAAAAGCCAACTTAGGAAGACAAGATGGGAGGGCGCATTTTTGTCACAAAGACTCATTAAAAAAGGATTTGATTTCTAGCTGGCAGGAAACTGAAGGAGTAGTGGGATGGCCCTCAAAGCTAATGGGGTTCTAGGATGAATTAACAGAAGTATCACACCTGAAACAAGGAAGGAGCTGTTCCCTTACTGGCTCATGCGAGTCAGTGCACACACACAGAAGCAGGGCAGAGTCCAACTCCCTGGGCCAGGATAGAGCGGGGGTTCCAGCTTCCCATAGGAGGAGCTGAGGTTAATTAAATCAGCACCTTCCAGCGCTTTCAGTCACAGCAAACCCAGAAAAACGTCATCAGCAGGGTCACTGCAGTTAAAGGACAGGAATTCTCAGGGCAGGCGTGGCTGGTTCTGCAGAGCCGTGTCCCGGGACACCCACAACTCAGGCCTTGGAAAATTCTGGGTCACGCCACTTTGCGTATGACTTTGTGTGTGGTGACTTTAATGCTTTCCTCCACCATCTTGTTTATTCTCTCAACGACTCTCCGAGGTCGGGACTGGAGCCACCATCCATCCCTGTTTTAGAACTGAGGATTGCAGGATCAAGGTGGCTCACTGACCTGCTCCAGGTCATAGCCCTGCAGGATGGGACGGAAACACAGGTCAGGCCCCTCCAAGGCCCAGGCTTGCATCCCAGCACCCATGGGTGACCCTGTTCTCTGCTTCCTCTCAGGGATTCCCAGGAGACATTGGCCCCCCTGGGGACAATGGCCCCGAAGGCACGAAGGTGAGTCCCTGCCCAGGGCCGCGCCAGCCCTGCAGAAAGCACAAGCCTGCAGGCTGGCTCCCTGGCTTGGAAGTAGGGGGTGTCTGGCCAGCCCGTGATGGAGATGGAGGTGCCGCCTCTGAGACCCCCTTTTGTTCCCTTCTCCCCAGGGTAAGCCTGGAGCTCGAGGCCTGCCGGGACCCCGTGGGCAGCTGGGGCCCGAGGTGAGACTATGTGGCCCTGCCCCCCACCTGTGTACCCACTGTCCCTCTCAGCCTGACCGCAGCCCCCAGCTTGCCCTGTCCTGGGGACAGATCGCCTTAGCCCAGGGCCCCCTCAGACTCGCCCTGCAGCTTATCCTCCGCAGCCCTGCCCTGTGGCCCTTCCAGGGACCGTCTCTGCCCTGGGGTTTTCTCTGCCAGGCTGCTGCCGCTGCTGGCAGTAGCACAGTTTACCGAGGCCTTGATGGGAGGGTGGGAATTGTCAGCTGCCTTTTACAGGTGAGCCCGCTGAGACCCAGAGAGGTAAAGAGACCGTCTCGGGTCCCATGGTTAGTAGCGGGCAGGGCCAGGATGCAGAGCCAGGTCTGCTTGAGCCCAGACACGTGACATAGGGCCTGTGGGACTTACTTCCCTGGGCGTCCCCAGAGAGTGGCCTGACTTGCACGGCCCGTAAGCGGCACAGTGAAGATTCCTCATCTACTTGCGCTTGATGAAGGGGACTGGGACGGGTCCCTTTGGGCCTGCTGGAGCACCAGGTGGGCACAGCACGGGCGGGCCCCCCATTTTGCCTGTACATGAAGCCCTCCTTAGCCCCCTCCCCTGCCCCCTTAGCTCAGGCCCCAGGGCCCCGTGACACGCAGCCCCGGGTGAGGGTGTGGGAGGCCCGGACTCACCGCGACCACAGGCGGGCATCCAGCTGACACGGATCCCTTCTCGGGCTGGCTCTGGGTCTGGCAGGGTCCCAGCGCTGGCTCCGGGAGCCGCCACGTAGGTCTGTTTTCCTGGAAACTGGGGGAGAGGAGTGGGGGTGCGGCTCTGGAGGGAGCCCCTTGGTCAGGCGGGACATGCCAGAGGGGCCAGTTTGGAGGCTGCCTGGGCCCTGGGGTGGCGTTGGGGAGGAGTCTGGAGAGCCCCATGGCCAGAAGCGGGGAGGGAGGGGAGAGGAGGGAAGGACAGGCCCAGCCACATGCTCCTGTCTACACTCACGTTAAACCCTTCCTGTGCCTGCCACTCCTCGCGTTTTCGTTGGTTCATCACTCACCGCGCGTGCATTCACCAAACATCCACAAGACGCTGAACCATCCTAATGTTGTTGGGGGTGGAGGGGAGGGGGTGCCTGCCAGAGAGAATAAGGCGTCATCGCTGTTCTCCAGGAACTCAACTGAGACCTGCCATCGTACTGTAGGGTCTTCTCCACTCTAACTAGCGAGTCCAAGGCAGGACTCGGAACAGATCCCATGTCTCTGAGCTGCAACCTACAGCTCTGTTCCTCCCAGCACATGGTGGGGTGCGACCCCCCTGCCCAGGACTGCCTTGATCCCAGGGGTCCCCGTCCACTGGAAGTCACCGTGTGGCCTGGCCTCTAGGCCATGACCGGTGGAGCCCCTGCCCCAGGGGTGGAACAGGCAGGTGGGCCAGGTTCACCATTTCTCCTCGTCCCAAAGGGCTGTCCTCTCTCCACCCCTTGCCGGTCTCACCGGATTAACTTTCTCCTTTTCTCCTCTCTCGTGTCTCCCAACTCTAGGGAGATGAGGGACCCATGGGGCCACCAGGGGCCCCTGGCTTGGAGGTGAGTGTCACTGGCCTGGGGGAGGTGGGATTTGTTGGAGCTGAGCCAGCTGTGCACAGACAGGGCAGCATCTGGCCAGGGCTCTGGAAAGAGGCCATCGGTGAGGGCCGTGGGCCAGCCGGAGAGAGGACTAGGATAGACCCCAAAGGAGAGAAGAGCCGGCATGACCGATGTCACTGCCCACCTGCCGTGTGCTGGGTGCTTCGGCCCGAGTTCTCGCCACTGCTCCGAGCAGCCTCCCAGAATCCGCTTGTTCCGCTCCCACCTTCATCGCAGCAGCTGCGTAGACCAGGGGTTCATGAGTTTTTGGACCTCGTTACACTCCTAAAAATGATTGAGGACCCAAAGAGCTTTCGTTTGGGTGGGATATTAGTAATTAAAACTGACAAATTTAACTGTGTTTAGTAATTCATTGAAATTTATTAACAAACCAATTTCCTGTTAATAAAAATATTTTCATGAAAAATTACTATATTTTCCAAAGTAAGATCATCGAGTGGAAAGAATGGCATTGTTTTACCATTTTTGCAAATCCCTTTAATGCCTGGCTTAATAGGAGTCAGCTGGATTCTTGGGTCTGCTTCTGCGTTCAGTCTGTTGACAATAATGCATGTCGTGCAGCTCGGGAGAACACCAGTTACGCTCAAGAGAATGAGGGTGACAAAAGACGTCTTAATGTTATTAGGAAAATACCTTGGTCCTCATGAACCTCCTGAAAGGTACACACTTTGAGGACCACGAGCGTAAACTCCATTCCCCTGTGCCCTGGTGTTTGTTCAAGTCCCTTCCTCTTTCTCACTCCCTGAAGGCAGGTATCATTATCCCCGTTTACACAGGAGAGGGGAGGTGTCCCTGAGGTCACGCAGCTGGAGACCCTCTCTGTGTTCCAGGACAGCTGGCTGCCTGGTGGCATCAGATCTCTACGCCCCCGCCCTCCCGGGGTACCGTGGCTCTCCGCAGCCATGGAGACCCCTGCCAGGTCCTCAGAGCTCTGGCACCCCCGCAGTGCTGTCCCTGCCCAGCTTCCCCCACCCACCTCTCTCTCTGTTGCAGGGCCAGCCTGGCAGGAAGGGGTTTCCTGGGAGGCCCGGCCTGGATGGCGTGAAGGTGAGGGGACCTAGAGATGCCTGGGGACCAGGGGAGAGAGGGCGTCCAACGTAGGTGGGCTCCAGCACACGTCCTGAGTCCCACGGCTGTTTGTGAAAGGGGAGAAAAATTGGCCACATTTATCACAAAGCATTGATAATAGACCAAAAAAAAAAGGACATAACCTAAATGTTCAACAATGGGGGACTGTTTGAGTAATGGATGTAGCACAGCCCCAGCATGGCGCCGTGGGTGTTTTACAGGACGGGAAGGTGCCTGTGTGTGGGGGTGGTGACGGGGCAGGAGGCAGGTTGTAAGACGATGCCAAGCCCGAGTCTGCTGCAGGGCTGGGCCGCACTGTTCTGCACGCACAGGGCAGAGGCTGCAGGGTGGCCAGGGGTTACGTTATCTCTGGATGCTGGGATAACAGGGGCTTTTCATTTCCTTCTCTGTATTTTCCCCATTGTGTACAATGAACAGGTATTCCATTTGTTAACAGGTTGTTTTGTTTTTGAAGTTATCAAAAAAGAACTGGCCCAGGGCAGGAGAGTCATGACCCTCAACTCATGGGTGGCCTCAGTGGATGGTTTTCCAAGGACAACTCCTGAGGGTTGGATTTTTCCAGCCATTCTGGTCAGGTGCACAGATGGGCAGAGCCCCGGGATGTCAGGGCAGGGCCGGGGAGCCCAGGTCGTTCCCATCTCCCTCCCTTCAGGGGACAGCCCACTGTCTGTCCTGGCCCCTCGGGGTTCCGCGAGGGGGAGGAGTTGAGGGAGGACGAGACTCCGGCCAGGGCAGCGTGAGCCACATCCGTTTTCGAGCCAGGTCCTGCCCTCTGAGGTCTCGGCCTGTCTCCCTCAGACACCAGCTGGGTTTCTGTGGCGGGAGCGGTGACCCAGTCGGGGTGGATTTATCCCACGGGTCTGCTGTGGGGAGACCAGGGCAGCTGTGGCCACCTAGGGAGCAGGGGCCACCCCGGCAGGGGACATAACTGGCCATGAGAGGCCACCAAATATGAAAGCAGGCAATCGCCTTGAAGGCAAATGAGTCTGATTTCCCTCATGCATAGCTGGGAAGGCTGAGCCCAGAGCGGAGATGAGACTCACCGAGTCACCCCTGAGCTGGTGGCAGAGCTCTGGCGGCTTGAGGTCTGGGACCCAGGTGCCCTGACTCCCTTGTTCCCTGCTCTTCCTGCAGTGGGACAGCCTGGTACAGTGGGGTGGGCATTGTAGTCAGGCAGACCAAGGTTCGAGTTACAGATTTGCCTCTTGCTTGCTGTGTGACCTTGGGCAGGTCCGCTTCACCTCTCTGGGCCTCAGTTTCCGTCCACAAAATCCTATGTGTTGTTGAAGGACCCAAGTGAGATACACACATCAGGGTGCTGAGTAATGTGCCAAGAGCCACTCAGAGGGAATGCGGTGACTGGAGTCATGTCTGGGGCCAGAGTTTCTGTCCAAATGCCCCCTTGTCCCTGCCATTTGTTTGGGGTCACCAAGGCCAGACTCTGATTCATCCCCACCGATGGTAACTAAGGCCAGTAACCTGGGAGTGAGAGGCCTGGGCTCCCGTCTCCATCCCAATCCGTCCTCCTCCGTTTCTTTGCAGGGGGAGCCAGGCAATCCCGGACGGCCGGGGCCCGTGGGTGAGCAGGTAAGCTAGTGACACTCTGTGGACACGGGGGCTCCATTCACCGAGCCCTTCCTGTGTGCCATCCTCCGCTGGGCATCCTGCGGGCACCACCTCGTGGCATCCGCAGAACAACTCCAGACATAGGTTGGCTCCCCGGTCACTGATGTGGGCGGTGTCAGCAGAAGGCCCTGACTGAGGAAGCCATGAATCACAGTCACGATGGCCGTTCCCACCAGCCAGGCTCCGCACAGATGTCTGTGGTGCCCTTGCCCAAAGAGATTATGTGACTTCACTCCCAGGATGTTAAACCCGGAGGAGTCCTTCACAGCCGCGGCCGTGTTTCCCTCCGTTTATGGGGCAGGAAATCAAAGGCCAGAGAAGTGTCACCACTCGCCAGGGGTTCTTGGTCCAGGCTTCCCTAAACTCTAAAGAAAATGAAACTCGAACCAGTGGCTCTGGCTGGTTGGGAAGCGAGGCCAAGAAGAGACGAGGTTGCAACTAGTTATTAAAAAGGAGGTTTGATGACCTGCAATTGTCAGAGTCCAGAGAGCAGCTCTGAGTGCTGTGCAGACAGCGGTGTAACTTCCGTCCCCCTGTCCCGCCCTGGCACCTCCTGACAGCTTAACCCGTGAGCCCGGAGGTGGCAATCTCCCTTGTTCCTTTAAATACAGACCGCACCCCGAGAACCCTGGAAGGGGGTTCCTCAAGCGGGAAGGGGGAACCATGCAGGAGTCCCAGAGGAACCCAGCTGCACCGGGAAGCACCCTCAGTGGCGTGAGAGCCGCACACGACGGGCTTCCTCACCAGGCCTGCAACATCTGTTGGGGGAAGAAAGAAATTAAAGCAGGAGGAGGCCTGGATTTTTGAAATCTTTCCAGTGTCATTCGAGCACATTCTGTGGGAAGCCCGGGAGTTTGGAAAAGCTGCCGCGGCCTGGATATATTTCCTGGTTGGGCGGGGGGGGGGGTGGAAAAAGGCAATATGATCAGCAAATTCAATTTCATAGTTATGCTAATGACAGGGCCCTCGGGAAATAGATACTCAGAATCCTAGACTGTCAGGACACAGAGGGTCCTTGGAAACACTGTATCCAGGAGTCCTACCCATTTTTCGTGCCTTGGGTTCTTTTGCCAGCAACCTGGCACGGACCCCCTTCTTAGAATAGAGTTTTTATTGTATCATTCTCTTTTTTTCTGGAGACAAGGTCTCTTGATCTGTCATCCTGGCTAGAGTGCAGTGGCATCATCAAAGCTCACAGCAACCGTCAACTCCTGGGCTCAAGTGATCCTCCTGCCTTAGCCTCCCGAGTAGCTGGGACTACAGGCATGTGCCACAACATCCAGCTAATATTTCTTTTTTTTTTGTAGAGATAGGGTCTTGCTCTTTTGTTCAGGCTGGTCTTGAACTCCTGACCTCAAGAAATCCTCCTGCCTTGGCCTCCTAAAGTGCTAGGATTATAGGTGTAAGCCACTACACCTGGCCTCAGAATAGAGTTTTTAAATGTGTAAAATAAAAAACAAAGGATGATATGCTCATATACATGCTTCTTTATTAAGGCATTAAATAATGAGGTCTAGGAGCAAGTCTAACAACCACGCCAGCTTTGAAGTGGTGACAAGCCTCCATAGTGTATTTTGAGGTCTCTGCAGCAATGCTGTGATGTGACATGTCACTTTCTAGTATGGACCCAGGTACTGACAATACTACATACTGTGGTTTATTGCTTACACACTTATATTTGAAGGAAATGCTAAATTTCAATTAGAGGGTCATGAAAATAAAAGTAGTGGTTTTTTCCATTCAAGTTCATGGACCTGACTTCCACCCCTAGCGCCTGACAGAGCCCCGAGGCTAAGAACCCCTGGATTCTAGTCTACCTGGCATTCATGGGGGGAGAAGCAGCTTGACCAGTATGAGCAAGCAGGCTAGTGGCAGAGCTGGGGCCAGGAGGGTTGGGCACGCTGCCTGGGGTAGCCTGGGCCTGCTTGCTGCACCCCGTTGTGCCCAGGCAGCCTGGACCACAGCAGGAAGGAGAGGCAGAGCTGAACCCCTGGGGCTGCTACAGGGCACCCCCAGGTCCCATGCTGGCTGTTGCCGTAGTAGGCACTTCCTGTCCGCTGCAGAGCTAGAGGGTCCCCAGGGGAGAGTTCTGAAGCTCAGGCCGCAAGACCTCCTTGTAATCACAGTAACAGCTGCATTTGTTGGCTACCTGTTAGATCCCAGGCCCTAGGCCAAACACGATATACACGATCGCCTGCAATTGCCCCCAGGAGCCGTATGGCAATAGGTATTATAATCCCCATTTTATAAGTGGGGAAACTGAGGCTCTGAGAAGTTAAGTCCCTCGCCCAAGGTCTCGCAGGCAGTGATATCACGGTCAGAGCCAAGACTGACACTGAAGGCTTGTTGCGTTCTCAAGACCTGCCCCTAGGGCTGAGAACCTCTTTGACCTCCTGAGCCCTGGTATTTATCTAACAGTTACAACGCAGACTGCTTGCCAGGCCCTGTCCTAGGTGCTGGGGATGGATGAGGCACGGGCCAGCCTTTAGGAATTTCTGTCCAGGGCAAGCCAAGCCTGTCAGCACCTAACCCTGAGTTGCCTGGTCCGGCTGAGGACCCACCTGTCTTGTTCTCAGTGGCACCCTGTGATTAGCAGAACGTTACATGAGATGAGGAAGGGAGAGAGGGAGAAGGACTCCCATAGCAGATGATGGTCTTCTATCCAGAGGCAATGTGAGGGCCAGGCCAGCCTCCTCCCCAAAACTGGGGGCTCAGATGCTGCCTGCACAGTGCCCGCTGTAGGCGACAATACTGCCTCCTCTCTGTGCCCTCTTGCCAGCCTGAGCAGAGCCAGCCATGCCCGCGGCGGTCAGAGCCATTTCTCCACCCGACCTGCCTCACCCCGACCCAGGCCTGCCAGCATGTTCCGGGACAGTGGCTGGGGTGGGGGAGCAGGTCCAGGGGGCGGGGTGGGGACCGGGGCACTCACTGTATGGCCTTTATTCATCAGGACCCCATTTGGCTTCTTGTTTGAGGTTTATGACCTGCCTGTCTTCCAGGACCCAACAACTCATAAATTTAAAGTAGCTATGAAATTTCTGTTTCTCTGGGCCAGTCGGGCAGGGGCTTCGAACAGAGCAGTTTTTATTCCCTTCAGTGGGCGTCCTCTGCACGTCTGGCTGCTCCCTTGCGGGGAGCTGGGGCCTCTGTCTTACCTCGTGCCCTTTCGCTGTAAATTAGGATGGGCTAGGAGAGAGCTAGCTTTGTGGAGTGGCTGAACGTGCCACACATGTTCTCAAACACTCAGGACAACCCCAGGAGGTAGGCAAGGGACTTCATGGTCTCCCATTCTGCAGAGGAGGCTCGGAGACACCACTCACCTCAAGTCTGGATGACAGCGACACAGATAAAGTGCCAGGAACAGGGCTTCGCACATAGAGCGTGCTCAACACACTGAAGCTGTTGTTATTAATGTAGCCATCACCTTGACAGTGCTCTAATTAATTTTTTAAAATTAAGTTGTTGCAGAAGTCAAGTACTTGGTTATTTTCTGTGACATGTTAGCCATTGCCTCTTAGCTTGTACCTCGACCCTGTCACCTCGTGCTTCACGCCGGAAGGGTCTCTGGGCCCAGGGGAGCAAAGGCAGGCCTGGGGCCCCCGTGTGCGGCGATGGTGCTAGGATGGCGGGAGGTCTATAAACAGCCTCGGGGTGCGTGGCCTTTGGAGCCCCACACACCAGGGACATCTCAGGCTGCAGAAGCAAGACACACGTGGTCCTGGCTGAAGTTGCCACCTTAAATCTGTCTTTGGATAAGGCAGCGTGGGTCTCAGAGTTAACCCTCTGGAATTGGGCAGCATGCCGTCGCCCTAGTTGACTGACAGCCGCGCTGGCTTTGCCGCCTGAGTGCACGGCCTCTGGTCTGCTAGTGGCCCCAGGTCTCGTTTCAGTCTGGCCAGAGTTTGGGGGACAGGGAGCAGATTTTATAGGACAGATCCACTCATCCCTCAGTCTTTCCTAAATCTCCCAGAATCTCTTCGCTGCAAGTCTGGGTTCTTCCAAAGCCACTTTTTGCACTCCCAAGCCACACAAGGTCCCCTTTACCCTCCAGCTTGCTTTTGTTCTCAGCAGGGAAGAGGGTAGGGCCTGAACAAGAGATCGGTCCACCTTCCGGAGACCTTTCTAGGCTGTTCACTTGCGCTACGCATGTGTGTGTGCCTGCTCAGCCACCTAGAAGAAGCCTCTGGAACAGAGGGGCGAGTTATCACCCAGTGGAGTTAAAAAGAGCAACAGGAGCCATTGCGTATGTGTGTGTGTGTGCGTGCGCGTGTATGTGTGTGTGTGCACGCTCTTGCAGGAAGAAGTGAGGAAGGCTTTCAGAAGACAGTGAAGAGGCCCCTGCTTCCCAGATTGCAATCAGATCTCTTGGCAGAGGCTGTTACGGTATTTCTCTCGTAGCCAGTGGGTTTGTTTCTCTCTTCGAAACAGCCCAAGAGCCCCGAAAGATGGGGACAGATGGCCTCTTCCCAGCACAGCTTAAGGGCCACCCCCCCACCCCCCACACACACCCCAGCTCTCCAAACGTGGCAGCCACCCAGCCTGCTGCTGGCACGGGAAGAGTGCGTGGCGCTCCCAGGGATGTTGGCAGCGGCCCCACCGCTTGGCTCCAGAATCACAACCATCTGGCGGAGTGAGGGAAGTCGGGATGGTGCCCAGAGAGAGGCCGTGCTCTCCTTGGTGGCAGCTGGCCGGATTGCCGGCCCGGGCAGGAGACACCTGGGAGCACGCGCGAGGGAGGAAGGGAAGGCGATGGGCTGCCTCGCAGACTCAGCACGTCCCCGACTCACGCCGTGTCCTCCTGCTTTCGCGACTGTCTCTCACAGGGACTTGCGGGATTCATCGGTCTGGTCGGGGAGCCAGGGATCGTGGGAGACAAGGTAAGTTGTATCGGGTAGAACATGATGCACAAACAGGGCTTGTGTTTCGAAATTTTATAAAAGTGAAGGGCCCGTTGAGCTGGGGATTTCAAGAGCACCGTCCCCTGGCCTTTCTCCCGACTCGGCACCCAGACCCTGCAGGGACCTTCGCCGCCTTTCCTGGCATCCCCCAGGGCTCCGATGCCCTCCTGCCGTCACCCTCGAGCACGGTTAGAGTTCTGTGTGACAGCCACTGACGCATGGGACCTGGCCCCTCACGCTGCCCACAGGCCCTGCACAGGGGCCAACGACAGAGGAGGAGGGACAATCGTCTTTTAAAAAGATGAAAGAGGAGCATAGTCCCTTAGGTTGCCTTGCTAACCACCCAGCAGCTGTTGCGCAGGTAACGGAGGCTCAGATACGAAAAGGAGCTTGCTCAGAGTCACCCAGACTGTAAGTGGCGGAGCTGGGATTTGAACACGGTTCATTACCAAAGGCCACGCTTTGCCCACTGAGACACTCTGTCTCATGTTGGCTCCTGGCTCAGAAACAGGCTGTGGCTTCCATGTCCCACCACGGGCCCTGGCAGGCACCTGCCTTCCCGTCTGGTCCCCAGAGCAGGCCGACCGGGAGAGCCAGTGTCATTCCACTGGCTGGGCGGACAGACCGAGGTCCAGAGGGAGGAGGAACCCACCCCGGCCCGGCCCGGCCCCGCTACCCTTCCTGGTGCATCTCGTGCCTCCGCATCCGTCTCTGTCCCAGACCCTCTGGCCTCTGCCTTTTCCCCTCCCCCTCCCTACCCTTCTTCCTCCTTCCTCTCCTTTCCCTCCTCCTTTTAAAGTTTTTATTTTGAAATAATTACAGATTCACAAGAAGTTGCAAAACATAGCACAGAAAGGTCCCACGTACCCTTCACCCCATTTCCTCCAGTGGTAGCATCTTACGTAACCGCAGTACAATGCCAAAGCCAACTCTGGCCTTTTGTTGCTCAAATGTCCCTCGTCCCTCCTCACTTATAAACCATGGCCCGTACCAGTCCCTTGCCACACACACTCTTCCCACTCCTACCTGCCTCCAGCCTTCGTACCTAGACACCTCTTAATCATCCTGAGGGACGTGTTCCTGACCACCCCTGCCCCCAGGTGGGTCACACCCCATTACACTGCCTTATCCCTGTGACCCCCCCTCGACGCAGCTGCTCCAGCTTCCAGCTCCCCCCAAAACTCTGAGCACCCCACTCTGTGGGAGCGGGTCTGGCTCTGCTCACCATGTAGATTCAGGGCCTGGCATGTCGTGCCCGGCATATAGTAGATGCTCAGTAAGTATTTGCTGGCTAAGTGGATATAAGAAACAGGGCCTCACAGAAACAGAGCCAGGATTTGAACCCAGAGCCCCTGCCTTCCAGCCAAGCCCTGTCTGGGTTGGTCGAGAGGGAACGAATTTCTTCTCTGATTCCCCAGCATCTTATGTAGGTTTGGACAGGGGGCGAGGAGAGTGGAAGGAACACCTTCTTTTGTGGTTTCTGCCCTAGCAAGCCCAGCCAGGGGATGCCAGGCCTAAGGAGGACCGCATGGTGTGGGCCGGGGTCGAAGGGACAACGTGACTGGTGCACCTCACTCGGGAGCGAGCGTGGAGGGGCCTCCCTGCGTGTCAGCCGCGCTGGGCGCAGGGTCTTGGTTTCTGCTGGGTGGAACCCCAGGTCCCCACTTGGCGATGTGGCTGTGAACTGGGCAGGGGCTCTAGAGGCCTCGGGTAGCCCCTGCCCCTCCCGGGGGTCTGATGTCCCTTCGCACCTCCCCCCACGGAGTCCCCACGGCCACAGCTGTGACCTCCCCGCATTGCTTTCTTCGTCACAGGGTGATCGCGGTATGATGGGACCCCCAGGCGCGCCCGGACCCAAGGGGGCGATGGTAAGGAGTAAGTCTGCATCCTCTCGCCCGCTCCTCCTGTCCCCTCTCGGGGGGCAGCTCTGTTTTCCTCTGCCACCGTGTACCCCAGATGTTTGGGATGACCACTCCCCCTTTCTCTCTCTTGGCAGGGTCACCCTGGGATGCCTGGTGATGTGGGGCCCCCCGGAGAGCCAGGACCCCCGGTAAGCAGAGCCTTCCTGTTCCCTGAGCTCACACCCGCTGTCACTAGGAATCAGACAGCCCTGGGTTTAAGTCCCAGCCCCGCCACTCCCTGCTGTCTACCTGGGGCAGATCATTGAACTCCGCTGAGCCTGAACTTCGCTTGTCTGAAAAATAGAGAAAATCATCATGGTGATAATGGTGGGGTCGTGTGGGTTAAATGAAACGTGGGTGTCACGCGCATGACACAGTGATGTTTATTCCTGGGGAGCGTCTCAGTGGAGAGGACTCAGTAGATGAGGTCCCCCTGCTGTGGGGGACGCAGGCACCGAGATGGGAATGCTGCATCAAAGAGGACTGAGGGTCTGAGCCCGGGGAGCCAGCGACCCTGGGCTTCCTGCGATGACTGAGACAGCAAGGATGTTCCTGTGATCTCGAGGCAGAGAGTGGTGGGAGAGACGGGACAGGTGTGGCTGGAGCACCCAGGTTCGGGGGTCCCTTCCCCTCCCCAGGGTGATGTGGGAGGACAGGTTGCTCTCATTTGGAGCAGGTGGAGCTTGCGTCGGGCCCTGCTCCTGCCGATGGAAGGTGGAAACCGGGGAAGGGCGCTCGGTTTGGCCAAGGCCAGGGCCACAGCTGGGAGCCCGCTCCCTGGCGTGGGCGGAGGGCCCAGCCGGGCTCAGATCCTGAGGCTCTGCGAAGCCCAGGTCCCTGCAAAGGCCACGCTGAGGAGTTCCCTGGGGTCTGATGAGGAGCCCCGGGTGAGGGCAGCTCACGCAGGCAGGCTCTCTGCACCAACGAGGGAAGCAAGGCCAACTCAGTCCCCAGTCTCTTCCATGCACCTACTGTGTGCATGCGCTCAGCTCTGCAGGTGCAAAAGCGATAAGAAAGAGATCCTGCTCTTAAGACTCTCACTTTCTAGTGGAGTGTCAGGTCTAGACATTCTCCCAGTCATTAACAGACTTACTGAGCACCTACTATGTGCCAGGCCATGCTAGGTGCTGAGGAGGATAAGGAGGGGCTAGTCCGAGGGTGAGAAGCCTGGGCATAAGTAGCCATCATCCAGAGAAGATGCTGCCAAGCGCCAGGTGGCTCTGTCTATCGTCACAATCCTTTTGCGAGTCAGCACTCTGGGCTCCCAGAGACGTGGTTTTTTGCCCTGTGCATGAGGAGGAGGAGGAAAAGCCGCTTCTGGCCCGGGGCTGGAGGGTCTAGCGACGTGCAAGTGGGACTGTTGGGGGTGGAAACAGGCGGCCAGAGGACCAGTATCCTGACGGTTGGGGTGTGCACAGCAGCCGAGGCGCCCCGCTTGGATCCGAGGGCCTGGCACGCCCAGCCTCCCTCCCAGCGGCAGAGACAGAGCGACCGCAGCCCATCAGTGCGGGAGGTGCCTGGGTACGGCCGAAGGCCAAGAACAAGGGTGCTCAGGTCCATCATCGAATTCTACCTCCTGCACCCCGGGACCTCGGCCTCCCTGAGCCCCAGTCTCCCCATCTGTCCAGTAGGAGGAGGAAAGCCTGGAAACGAGTCACTGGGACAAAATGGGAGGCCAGTGGGGATGGGAGAACAGCGGGGACTTTCAAGCTGGTGCAGAGAAGCGAGGTGCAGGCCCACTCCGGATCCCGCCTCCCTGGCCCACTCACCCCCGCCATCCCCCCGTCCCGCTTCCTCAGTGCTTCCACCCGTTCAGTGGGTTGGCTCAGGAGCAGTGAAATCAGATGGTCACTTGCCGCTTTGGGCAGGTGTCCCTCCCCTGCTGTGGCATGGGGCTGGGCCCCGGGCCGAGCAGCTGCCCCACTGCCACGGGGAAGCAGGCCAGCACAGGGGCCCGGAAAGCCGGCTTCAGAATCAGACATGCGGGAATATAAAACCCTGTCTGATTGTTGGCAGCATTCACGGCCCCTCTGAGCCTCAGTTTCCTTGTCTGTAAGGCAGCATAACACTGCTTCGTCACAAGCTTGCTGTGAGAGATGGTGTCGTGCACAGTGTCGTGCTTAGCACACTTCCTGCACCTACTCCGTGCTTAATGAACGGTAATAACTATTTGTTAGATGCGATAATTATTAGTAAGCCTGTTACCATTAAAGTGACATTTCAGGTGATACTGTTTACATCTGCCTGGCATTTCCCAACTATTCCAGTCACTTTAACATGTTCTCCTATGGTCCACTGAGTCAAGATTATTATCCCCACTATGGGGGGAGCCCAGGGTCACCCAGTGCCCCGAGCTGGGTCTGGCATCCAGTTCTGACATCCTCCCACCTTTCACTGAAGACTTTCCTTGTCTTTTCATCTTCTCAACAACTCTAGGAGGTAAAGACTCGTCTTGTCCCCATTTTATAGATGATAAAACTGAGGCCCAAGGCGTTTAAGTTACTTGCCTAAGGCGGCACAATTAGAGAGTGGCAGAGTCAGGATTTGAACCCAGGTTCTCTGGTGCTACAGCCTGCTTTTCTGAGCACTCTACTGCCCGAGGTAGAGACTTGGCTCCGGAAATTTCCCAGTGGCGCATTGCATGCCTTCCGAGCGCTGAGATCACGCTATGGAATAGTCCGTTGCCTTCGTGCTCTCCACCATCCGGAAGTCAGAGCTGCCTTTTATTGGGCCAAGCCGGGGCCACACCCCGCTTGCTCTCCTGACCAGGGCTCAGCCTGGGACCCTGGCTCACTTCAGCCCCCGGCAGCAGCTGTCAGGGCGTCTGCCGGGTGACGGCAGCTGGGTTCGCGCCTGCCAGGCTGTGAGGAGGGACACGGGAGCAACAAGACTTGGTCCTGAGGCCGCAAACGGGGCTGGGCCTCTCTCTCGTCTCCCGAGGGGGGACAGGGCTGTCCCTGCCTTGTGAAGGGAGCACACGCGGTCTGAGGGGCCCTACAGAGCAGGCAGGGCCCTGGCACTGGCAGAGGTCCTGGCTGGCTGGTGGGTGAGGTCGCAGCGTGGGGCTGTCAGGCTGGGCCCGGAATCACGGGGAGAAATGAGGTGGCGGGCGGCTGGCTCCCCCCCCCCCCCCCTCCCTCCCTCCCCTCCCTCCCTCCCTCCCTCCCCTCCCTCCCCTCCGCCCTCCTGGCCGATCAAGTGGCCCTTGTCCAGGCAGCAGGTTGCTGCGTACCTGTCCTGAGCCTGTGCCAGGTGCCAAGAATTCAGAGAGCAGAGCCGCCCGGCTTCCTGCCCCTCTCCCTGTGTCCCTGCTCCTTCTCACCAGGGGTGGCCGGGCCAGGGCCTCGCCTTTCTCAGTGCTCCCACCCTGCCTCCCCGCCCGGCCTCCTTCCTCCTATCCTCTCCCAGCCGCCAAGGTGTGCTGTGTTCTGGGTTATTCCTCGTCCTCTGCCCTGGGGGAGCGTATCTGGAGCTCCGTTGGTCCTCAGGGCAGGGGCCGAGGGGCAGAGCTCTTGTCACCATACTCTCCTCACTGATAGAGGAGAAAGACGGAGGCGGGAATTTGAAGAGGCCCTTGCTCAGAGATGCCATCGGAGCTTCTCGTCGATTTAGCAGAAAGAGGGAGGAAGTAGCTCATCCGGGGAGTCTTCTCCCACTACCCGGACTCCCAGGAAAGGCGGAGGCCGAGCCCCGCATAACCCCAGGCCGGGGCTGTGCCCAGGGCCGCGACTTGGAGGCTGCTGTCCCCGTGGCCGGGCGCCTGGTCCTGCAATGCGGGGGCAGGGGGCCAGGCCACTCCCAGCAGCCTCAGGCTTTGCCCCCACGCTCCCTGAACGGGGCCCTCTCCAAACTCTTCCTCCTCCCCAGGGTCCTCCAGGATCTCGAGGCCCACCAGGCGTGCGGGGAGCAAAGGGACGTTGGGTAAGTTGGGCCCAGCTCCTGGGGGCTGACGCTGGTGGGAGGGGACGTGCTTGGAACAGGGCCGCCTGCTGGAGACCCTCCCCCAGTCCCTGTCCCACTGTGAGGTCTGTGTGACAGATGTGCAGCATCAGGCAGGGTCCCGGCTTGCCCTGGTCCTGGCTCTCGGTGGGGGAACTTGCCCCTCCCTGCATCTTTCCAGCCCGCTTCTGAGCCTTGTCGTCCCACGGCCACACATGGGCTCTCTGGTACCGGTGCTTTGTTCATTCATTCATTCAGCCATCATTTATGTAGCACCAGCCGCTGCTGGTGGCTGTGCAGGTACCATGGAGAACAGGACAGACGTGGCCCGTCTGGCAGACACGGATGGTACAGCATAGGGTCATCCACGTGTGGATGGGGGAAAGACGGGCAGCCTGGATTTTAGGGAAGGGCAGTGCTTGAGCTGGCGCCAGGTTCCAGGCAGAGGGACTGGCAGAGAAAGCCCTAAGGTGAGAAGGTGTGGCACATTTAGGGACCCCTAGGGTCACCAGAGGGACAGGGGGGAGGAAGGGGGCCAAGACTTAGGAGGCACCAAGCAAGTCAGGGCCTCAGAAACTATAGTGATGTTCCAAAGGTAACGGGGAGCCACAGAGGGTTTTAAACAAGGCCTGGCCTGAGCACAGTAGCCAGGGATCGTCACCAGCACTGACTCTGTGTCAGGCACTGTCATATGCATGGACCCATTTAATCCTCAACACCTCCCTGTCAGGAGGTGCTATTCTTATTCCCATTTTTATAGATGAGGAGAGGGAGGCGCAGAGAGGTTGAGTCGCTTGCCTTAAGCTGCACAGCTGGAAAGTAACAGAGCTGGAATTTGAACCCAGGGAATCTAGCTCTTTTGCATGCTGAATTCAGCCTCATTTCAATCATGCAGGGAGAGTTGATGGGATAGCCTTCTGCTGCCAACTGGCGTACAGGTGCTGGGCCACCCAGCCTTGGTGAACAGAGGAAAAATGGGGCAGGTGGAGCGGGCGGCCCAGGCGTGATATCCAAGCACCACGCAGGGGATCTGTGATCATTATTCTCCTCTTGGCTGGATTTCAAATGGTTTCAAAAATTCCCCCGGACCAGATGGCCTGAGCAGCCGGCCGGGAGAGGGGAGATTAAGAGGCATTCCTCTGGCCAGGCCGTCCCTGCAGGGCCTGTGTCCTCAGGGTCTCTTCCAGTGGGCCGTGGCCCCGGGCAGCCAGGTTCCATCCTGTTGCCGTGTCCGTGACCTCCCGCCCCGGGAAGCCGCATTTGCCGGCGGGCGAGCTGCGCGGCCAGCCCAGGCCCCGGCCCTGCCCCAGATGCGAGGCGCAGGCTCCCCGCCAGTCGCTGGGCTCCCCCAGCCATCCCAGCCGCCCCTTCCCAGCAGTGGCGGGAAGAATGTATCTCCTGCTTGAGGAAACCCAGGCTTCCAACCACATCAAAGTCTCTCCGGGGCTGGGAGGGGAGCATCGGAAAACGAGCCCCCTCCCCGCTGCGTCCGGCAGGAATGCAAAACCCGCGGGATCAGACCGCTTGGTCCCCTGCCCAATAGGCCGCCCTTGGCCACCTCGCAGATGGGGTCACCGAGGTGGGGACCCAGAGAAGCACCCACTGAGCCTGTGAAGGAGCTCACTTCTGGGCAAGTGCTAATTCAGCGCCTGGCTTGCCCTGTGCCATTAGGCCTCAGTTTCCCCATATGTGCTAAGAGGAATGGACGTGGAGGTCTGCAGGGCCCTGCCTGCCTTCCTGCCTGTGTGCTGCCTGTCCCGCCATGTGCCCCGGGGAGAACGAGCAGGGGGTGTGCGACAGGGAGGCCCGGCACCCTGCTCTTGGCAGGGCTGCTGGCTCGGGCCTGGGCCCACTGGCCCCGGTCAGAGTAGTGGGGGCTCTAGGGTCAGGCAGGCTTAAGGCAAGTCTCAGCTGTCCCACTTAACCAGCTGTGGCACTTCAAGCCTGTTTCTTAACCTCTCTGAGCCTTCTTCCAGGCACTCAGGTAGGTGACTAATTCCTCCTTCCGAGGGGGCGGTAGGGATTCTGAGAGTGAAGTGCTTCCGGCCAAGACTGTTCCACGGGTTGGGGGTAGAGCTTAGCAGCCCCGGCCTCAAACCCCGGCTCTTCTTCTCGGACCTCAGGCGCCTGATTTCCCCTCCCCGGGCCTCCGGTTCTTCCTCTGTAAAATGGGCGAGCAACAGAAGCAGCCTGCTGGGCTGGCTGCGGGGACTCAATCACTTAATGAGCGCCTCGAACCTGGCTCATGTGCCAGCCCGGGCAGCAGCAAGACGTAGTGATAGCACGTGTCACCCCTCTCCCTCATCTGTCCCTTTGCACAAGAACTATAGCTGGCCAGATCGCCTATCCTGGGCTCGGGCTCCTCCCTGCCAAGCATGAGCCCAGGCCTGGCTGGAGGGCGGCCCCAGCTGTGACTGCAAACATCTTCCTCGGGGAGCAGATACAAGAGTGGGGACATGTGGCTGTGATAGAAGCCCAGGCTGGCCTCCAACGGGGCGGGGCTGGGCGGGCCTGCCCACATTCATTGAGGAAGGAGGGGCAGGGCTGGGGACCCGAGGGAGGAGCCGCAGAGTGGCCAGAGCACGGGTTGGAATATGCAGCTGCCCTCGCTCCTCCCTGCCCAGGGAGCTGGGGACAGGGAAGCGGGTGGCCTTCTTCCTCCCAAGCCAGGCCAGCTCCTCCCGGAGCTCTCCGATGCCCCATTGGGATAGCGGGTTCTCCCAGATAATAGGGAGTGTAGACATTTGTCCTCTCCAACTCCCTGTTCCAGTGTGCAACCTCCCTGGCAGGCCCCTCTGGGCCCTCACCTGCACACCCCTGTGACAGGGAGCTCACTCCCTGTCTGATAAGCAATGACAGGTAGTGGTGAAAAATATGGGTATCAGCTGACTTTCAAATTCTGCCTCCTGCTCCCCTTCCTAGGAGTGTGATTGTAGGTAAGTTCAGCTCCACCCGGACGGAGACTGTGCCTTTATTTGTCAAATGAGGATAATAGCTTTCCCTGTTGTTGCTGTTGCTATTGTTACTATTATTATTAGACCACAGAATTGTTCTCCCGGGAGGCTTTGATTCCTAGCACAAACAGTGTGCTGTGTGATTCAGGTCAGGCCCCCGACTTCTCTGAGCCTCCATGCTGCTCTCAGAACTACCCCTCTCCGGGAGTTTATGCCTCAGCTAGACACAGAGCCAGAGGCCACCTCTCAGGAGGGCTCAGTTGTCCACCCATCAGCTCAGCCTCTGTCCCGGCTCCTGTGACCGGGACGCCCCACCCCAATCCGGCTCTAGGCCTGTGGCTGTGAATCGGGGGTGTTAAGTCTAACACGTGTTCTGACAGTGTCCATGTGACCCTGAGCCTGAGGCCCAGAGAAGGAAAGGGACTTTCCTGGGGTCACACAGCAAACCAGCCAGGGCTCCAGGGAACAGCAGCCTGACCCCTGCTGCCAAGACCAGCCCTGTAACGCCCCCTGGAGATGGCTCGTTCTGCTGGAACCTGGCTTGTTCTTCCTCTAACCGTGTCTGGAATCTGTGTAACGCTCCGCTGGTTTTGCACCGCGTGGCGTAGGCTGAGTGTTCCGAGGACGGACCGCGTCCAGATCCGCCCAGCCGCTCCTCTGTGTCCCTGCCCCTGCAGCCCGCAGGCTGCTTTGGCACAGCCCGGCAGGGACAGGGCCAGCCTTGCTGAGCCCTTCCTGCGTGTCAGGGCTGGGCTGCCCGCCGCGCTAGCTCCTGCCTACGGGCGGGATTTCTCGCCGTGTGTCAGAGATGAGAAACTGAGGCTCAGCGAGGAGCAGTTTCTTGTCCCCACACCCGTTTCCTGAGCAGCCCTGTGCCTGGCGCGGGACCCACGGTGAGCCCGGGCCTGGCGTGCTGGGAACATCGACTCCCGGCCGTGCGCTGGCCTCAGCCGCGGCCTCCAAGCCGGGTGTATTCAATCAGTGGGGTCCCGCTCAGGCCGTGGGACACTCAGGCGCTGGGAACTCCAGGTGGCTGAGAAGTAGGACCTGCACTTTTCCTGGCTCAACTATTAATCGAGAGTTTCTTTATTTGACTTTTACATAATTTTTTTCATTTAGTTTTCTCATTCTTCATCCTCCCCACCCCCCACCCAGACACTCCCCAGCTCCTTCCGTCTGGGGGCGAATCGCAGGTGGGTCCCCTGGGCCCCCAGGCTGGGGTGGGGTGGCCTTCCTGGGACGCTCTTCCCGGCCCCAACACGGGCCTCTTCCGACCCCCTGCAGAACGAACCTTCCCCACGAGGTTCTCCAGGGGCCTTTTCCAGGAGCCACCATCCCATCCGTGTCTCTGCAGGAATCCCCATGAGGGGACACGGAGGGACCCTGGACAAGCCACTTCCCCCCGCTGGGCCTCATTGCTCTCGTCTGTGCAGTGGGAGGAGGCGCTGGACTCCACCTGCCCCCAGGGCCTCCCAGCGGTCGGGGAACCTGTCTTGGGGCTCAGACCTGAGCCCAGGGCTCCAGGGAGCAGCAGCCTGACTCTGCTCCCTTGTCACACCCCTGCCCCTCCTGCCGGAGCTTCCTCTGTGAGCTGCCAGCTCAGCTGCACATCTGGCTCAAGAGGGGGCTGCTGTACACATCTGGCCACATGCAGACCCTCCCCGGGTTTTGCTCTGTCACTTTCCACGAAGGTCTGTGGTCACACGCGTGTCTGCCCCACATGTGCTCTGGGAAGAGCGTGTGCAGCAGCAGAGTCTGAGAGCTGGTGGTGGGGACTTGGCCATGTGTATCTCGACTCTGGCCCTCAGTGTCCACGTCTGTGAAATGGGTTGGCTCGGTGATTCCCAAGATCTCTTTAAATAGGGCCATTCATGTACCAGTCCCGTTCTGGAAGGGTAGGGCTTCTAGCAGAGTCTACCTGCAGAGCCATCTCAGCAGGCACTGTGTGAGGGTGACCTCCAGCAGGTGGGAGCATGTGGGAGGTGGCAGGAGGGGGGAACCCAGGCTCATGCAGGGAAAGGCCCAGCTCCGGGCAGCCCCACCCTCCGGTTCCCAGCCCGAGGGAGACCCCTGCTGTCCACTGTGCTAGTCCCTTTTTCCTATTCCAGGGCCCCCGAGGACCGGACGGACCAGCTGGGGAGCAGGGGTCCAGGGGCCTGAAGGTACCTCCCCCCATGGCCTGCCCTCCCTCACACCTCCCACGCTGGGCCCGGAATCCCAGAATCGCGGCTCACACCGTCCTCAGCGCCAGGCCCCTTAGGGACGCGGGGAGCCCTGGACGGGCTACAGGGCTCATTCCCAGAGCTCAGCCCTCCACGCCTGGGCCCCACTGCAAGCCCAGAGCAAGAGGAAGCAGAAAGGAGACAGTGAGAAGGAAGCACACATGTCCTGTGACCCCTTCCCGGGACCCGAAGCCCTACCAGGGCCCCTGGGAGCTGAGACTGCCTCTGCAGCATCAGAAGCAGGGTCCTTGTGTCCCGCCCGGAGCCCAGCAAGCCACTCCCCTCGCTGGGCTTAGTTTCCCGCCCGCTCCATGGGCGGAGGGCGGGCTGCACCGTCTCATGGGTTCCCTTGATCTCCCGTGGAGGGGCAGGTCCCTTCGTGGGGAGGGTCCTCCCAAGCACCCCCTCCCACCTTCACGTGCTCTGCTTCCCGCAGGGACCCCCAGGACCACAGGGCAGACCGGGCCGGCCTGGACAGCAGGTATGTCAGGCCCCGGCCGCGCAGGCCAGCCGCCGGGCCCCTCCCTGCTCCCTGCTCTGTGATTTGTGCCTCTAATGACCCCACATGTGCTTCCAGGGTGTGGCTGGTGAGCGAGGCCACTTGGGCCTGCGTGGCTTTCCAGTAAGTAGCCCCGGTTCTGGAAATTCTCCATGTGGGGCTTTGGGGGGTAGGTCATAGCCAAGTTCCCGTCCTTCTATGGAAACCCCAAAGGTCCTGGCTGCCCACACACTGCACTGAAGCCCCCCAGCATGTCCCCTCCCCGGGTCTCCTCCTTCCCATCTGTCACCTGTCACCCGGTGGAGAGGGGCAGGACCCTAGTGCCCTACGACAGCTTGCCCGAGGTCAGCGGACAGGAGGGTGCAGAAGGCCATGTGGGACTAAGGCCACCTTTGCCTTGTCTCTGCAGGGCATCCCGGGTCCCTCGGGCCCCCCAGGCACTAAGGGCCTCCCAGGAGAACCGGTAAGCGCCCTTCCCTCCTTCCCTGGCATCTTTGGCCCTGGCACCTGCAGGAACAGGCCAGGTGCTCAGACAAGGAGAGCGGTCGGACTGCGCCCCGCTGTGGGCCGGGCCGTGGCTGGCGGAGAGAGCACAAGCCTGGGCGCTGGGTTGGAGTCTCAGCTCACTCGCCCTCCAGCTGGTTTCATGGGAAAACGGGGCGATTGTCTCCACCTTGCCATTCTGTTGTGAAGTAGAAATGGGGAAATACGTGGAGAGTGCTTAGCGCAGTGAAGGGTGGAGGAAGGAAGGAGGGAGGGAGGGAGGGTAAGAACAAAGTGACCAGCTGACCGGCAACTGCGGAGTCCAGCTGGCTGGAGTGGGACAGCAGGACCTTGGGGAGGCGGGAGGAGCCGTGGAGCGTCCGCTCTTTGTCGCGAGGGCAATGGGGAGCCATTGAAGGGCTTGAAGCAGAGGGTAGAGGTGCCCCTCGGAAGATGCCTCTGGAAGGACAGGTGCCGGGGACTGCTGGGGGGAGGCTGCAGAGTGGTGCTCCAGGAGGTAGCGAGGAGAGGACAGAGGCCCCCGTCCCCAGGGTGGTGCTGTGCGCCCACATGTTGAGGCCCAAGGAGTTGCTCTTGGAGCAATGGATTGGCTGGGTGTGGGGGCGGGGGTGGGTGTGGGTGGGTGGAGGTTGCTAGAGGTGGATCTGAGGTGGAAGGGTGTTCCAGGCAGGGGGAACAGAGTGGGCAAGGCTGGAGAGCTCGGAGGTTTCTGGGCAGGGGAGGGCCCACCGGGGCTTCAGGTAGAAAGGAAGAGCGTGTGCAGCTGGACCACAAGGGGGTATGACGGAGGCGCGTGGGGAGGGGAGCTGCAGACGCGGGGACCCTCCGTGTAGCTGGGGCGGGCTGTAGAGTCCCAGGTTCCGGGTCCTGTCCCTCCCTCACCCCTTCAGGCTGCGTTATCGAGCCTCACACCCCAAAGAGAGGCCAGGCTGGCTGCTCCCAACTGTGTGTGCGTCTGTCTGTCTGTCTGTCTTCCAGGGCCCTCAGGGACCCCAGGGGCCAATCGGGCCTCTAGGAGAGATGGGACCCAAGGTGAGTGTGAGGGACCCTTGCTTGGCCCCTGCTGCTGCCAGGGCCGCATGGGTCCCTCCCAGCCCCTCTCCGCTGTGCTGTTCCCTGTCCCCGCCCAGGGAGGTGGCTGTGAACCCCAGTGCTGCGGCGATGAAGGGTGGACGCCCCAGCAGGGAGGGCAGATCCATCCTGGTGGCGTAGGGTGAGGCACTGGGCTCCCAGGCCGGGGTCACTGGTGGGGCGCAGGGGTGCCAGGATCCGCGTGGGGGACTGGCAGTGTCCCTTTTGGCACCGCTGAAAGCAGTGATGCTTCCTGTCGGTGACCTTGCCGGGGCTTCACCCCTGCACAGGGGTAGATCCAGCCTGTGAGTTTGGCAGGGCCTCAGACACCCCTGCCTTACCCAGAGGGAAAAGCGGCCCCGGGTTTAAGCCCTGCCGACATTAACACCTCAGGACCCCTTCCACACTGGCCGCAGAGAGAAGGGTAGAATCGCTTGGCCCCGAACACAGCAGCCATGGGCTTCCTCCCCCTCATTCTGTGAATCATGAAATTTTCCCCTGCACGCTTGCCAAGGGGCTCCCGATGTGGAGAACCACACCGGCGCGGGGGAGAGACTGGGGCGGCCTCCGGGTAGCCCCGCGGCTCAGCCAGCCTGGCCCGACCGCCACCCAGCCCCAGCCCCAGCCCTGAGCAGCTGCGTCCTGCGCCCACCTCGGCCCGTCCCGTGCTGCGTGACTCCGCACATCCCTGGCTCTCTCCGCCCCCAGTTAGCCCCTCGCTGGCACCCAGGGACCGGCCCTTGCTCTCGGAGGAGAGACCCATGGCATTTTCTTGCAGGGGCCACCGGGCGCCGTGGGAGAACCGGGCCTTCCCGGGGAAGCCGGGATGAAGGTGAGGCGGGATGAATGAAAGAGGAGAAAAATGGCTTGTTGACACCAGCTCCCAGCTGGCGGCCGCGCCCTGCCCACGGCAGAGAAACGGGCCTTTCTTGCGCCCGGGATAATGGGTTCTCTGTGCTCCTGGCTGCGGGGCCCGCAGAGCGCGAGCCGGCCCGGAGGAGCCCCCACCCGCCCCATCCCCTGCCCGGCGATGTTTTCTCGGGCACCTGCCCCGGCCTCGAGATACCATCTGCATTTCAGCACCGGGGCTCCTCATTACCTGCCCGGAAACAGGCGCCCGTTGATCCCCACCTGGGCTCTGGGGAGAGTCCCCTCCCTGTCCGGCGGCTGCAAAAGGCCCCTGTCCCCCACGCAGGCCCCAGAGCCGATGAGCGATGCTGGCCGGCCTGGGGACGCGGGCAGGGGGCTGTGGGACTGGAGGCAGAGCACCCCTTCTGCACCTGCGTCTCCCCGCCATTCAAGGAGGGACTGGGACCAGGCCTGGCGCGGTGGGACTTGGCCTTCTTCCAGAACCCTTTGCTGGAACACCGGTGGCAGAAAGCACCCCATCTATAGACCTGGTGGAAGTGGGCTGTTCCAGCTGCAGCAGGGCTGGGGTTCAGGGCTCTGCCGCCTCCTGGCGCCCCCAGACACCAGCAGGGAGAACGGCTTGGAAACCCTTAGATGAGAAAGACCCTTTTAGGGTCTTTAAGGGGGCGGGGGACATTTATTCTGGCTCATTTAGGGCTTCCTCCTCCTCCTCTGGGTCTCTCTGAGTGTCTCAAGGGAGAGGAGAGAAGCCGGCCAGGCACATAGTGGCCCGCCCTGCGTCTGACGCTCCCGGAGCCAAACCAGCCGCATTTGGATCCTAAATCTGTCCCTTCCTGGCCCCGTGAGAGTGGGGGGGGCTCACCGTGCCCTCAGTGCCTTCGTCTCTTCGTCTCTAAAAGAACATCTTCCCTTGCAGGGTCTCTGCAAAAGCCAATGTGTTAATACTAAAACGTCCTTAGAGCAGCGCCGTGTGTCGGCGATGATGATGGCGGTGGTGGCCGGGGTGGGGGTGAAGGTGGCCCTGGCGTGGCAGAGGCCCAGGGCTGGGTCTTACCTGGAACAGGGGCTCCGTTTGGTGTTGGACAATTTCTCTTTGGTCCTTGGTCGCTCTCTCCCTCCCCCTCCGCCTCCCAAGTCAGAGCTGATGAAAACAGGAAGGGGTGGGGAGGGCTGGGATCGGCCCTGCCCACCCCCGTGGACTTGTGTTTGGCTTCTCCTAGGGTGACCTCGGACCCCTGGGCACCCCTGGGGAGCAGGGCCTCATTGGGCAGCGGGTAAGTTGAAGCAAACTCATCCTCCCTGAAAAGCCCCCCCGTGGAGTGTTTGGGTGTGGGGCAGGGGGGTGTGGAGGGGAGGGCCAGAAGGGCTGTACTCGCTCTCCCTGGGCCTCAGTTTCCTCAACTGCAAAAATAGACTAAGAATCTCTACTTTTAGCCTCTCTTGATAGACCAGCATTTCCACAATCTAGAGAAAATAATTTTGTGGTCAAAATATTGGGGACAGGGTTCCCTGTTACACATTAGCATTTTCAAGGCTCTGAGAAGTCCTGCAATCAAGAAATTGCTGTCTTTTGCATTAATCCAGGGCCTCCAAACTTATTTGACCTCTAAGTGTTTTCACTGAAAAACGTATGTTTATCCTCAAAAACCATTCCACGCAAGGTTATCTTCCACTTTTCCAAAAGAAACCCACAAAGCTTGTCTTGCTCCAAGGAGCTGCACAAACCCCCGTGTCCCCGTCTCTGTGCTGTGTGGGGGTTTATCAGGTCCCTGCCTGAATGGAGCCCCTTGGGGCACTGTAAGCAAGTCAAGTAGCTGTCCTGTGGCAGCTTCCGGGGTGGGAGGGATGGGGCCCAGGAGGGAGAGGGAGTTAGTGTGGGTCTCAGTTCATGGGCCACCAGGACCCCAACCCACGTCTGCTTATTTCTCATCTTGCCTTTTTTCCCAATGCCTCATACTACCTATGGCCAAAGGTTACTGAGGCTGCACAAATTGAGTTAGGACCTAAAATGAAAGGAGGAGGCCACGGGGTGAGAGAGGATGAGCATGGAGCTCGAAGCCCTGGAACGGCACATCTCATGTGTCCACAAAGATTGATCAGTAGAGTCTTCTTAGATGACTGTGTTAAGAAGGATCCTGAGTCCCGATCGAGGCTCAGTAGGAAAGAGAATGATGAGCGCTCATCCCACGCCCATGTGTGTCAGGTGCTTTTCTCGAGGCACTGGGAACGCGGCAGCAGGTCACAGGAGGCCTGTCTCTGGGGCTTATGTTCCAGCGATCGATTAGTGATGTCTGCTGTGGGTACAAGGGTAGCAGAATCTACACTTAACCTGTTAGATCTTTGCCATCCCTGCTTCTAATGGCCTCTGAGGCCCCCCCCCCCCCCCCCAGCTCAGATTCTGAATAGCTGTGAGTTCTAGAAGCAGATAGAGAAAGCCCCAAACTGAATTTGATGGCCATTAGAGAACTGAGGAGTCCGGGGCATCCCTAGAGCTGGAAGGACGAGCCTGGTTGAGGGTCAGACGGGGGCTTGGGGTTCTCGCTGCCATTCCCAGATTTGTTGGCAAGAAAGTCTAAAGACTGGCTTCGCTTTCCTCATCTGAGAAATGGGATTCCATTATATGGGGTTCCATACACGCTTGCTCCAGCCCCAGTAATGACATGGCGAACAGCTACCTATGTGCAGGGTGCTCGCACTGTCCTTACAGCAGCCCTGAAGGAAGTGGCATCAGCCCCATTTCCCAGATGGAAAAACAGGTTCCCACGGGGCCAGGCGGTTTGCTTGTGGCCAGGCAGCCAGCGAACGGGAAACCCAGACGTGGCACTGGGATCTGCCCTGACGTCAAAGCCGTCCTTAACTGCTGGGCCACGCTGCCCCCCTGGGCCAGCCGCCCAAACCGGACGCGGAGTCCAGGGCAGCTCTGTGATGAGCACTTCCCGACCCCCGCCTTCCTGGAGCCCCCGCCCGCGTCACCCTGGGGGTCTGCGCCCCCTTTCTGGAGAGCTCAGGGTGCCTCCACCCTCCTGCTCCTTCGTTACTTCAGCCCCTGGCGACCGTGCGCGGGCTGCATGCCTGGGCCCCACTGCATGGAGACCGGGGTCGGGGTCCTGCCTGGCCAGGGCACGCAGGCAAAGCACACTGGGGCCCCTCCCAGTAACGTCCCTCGTCTTTCCCCGTCCCCCTTCCAGGGAGAGCCGGGCCTAGAGGGCGACAGTGGCCCCACGGGGCCCGACGGACTGAAGGTGAGTGCCATCCAGGGCGGGGTCCGGGAAAGGGGTGTTCTGGCCGGCGTTGCCCTCCTACCCAGGACCTCAGTCTCCTCCCAGAAGCTCTGTGTTCCCAGAAAGCTCCGGGATCAGACCTCCCGCTCCCGTGGAGAGCAGGGTGGGGAGGGTCCGCGGTGTCCGGCAGCAGCCACCCCGCACCATGGGCTGCCTGCTCAGCTGGGACTAGGGGCTGTCTCCTCCTTCCAGTCTTCCTTGCTGCCCTTTTCCCTAAAACGTCAGCTTCTCTTGACTAAGCAGGTTCCTGAGCACGCGCTCTACGCCAGGCCTGGAGCCAGGGGCTTTGATATCTATTATCTTCCAAACATCCTAAAAGATCAGGAAAATAATAATCACACCCAATGACCTATAGACCAGTCACACATGTACCAGGTACGACGCTAAGCCCTTTATACGTACCACCTGATCAATGCTACATGGTAAGTTCTGTCTTTAGATGAGGAAACTGAGATTCAGAGAGGTTAAGCAACTTGCTCGAGGACTCACAGCTAGTAACTGGCACATCCAGGACCCGAGTCTGGCTCGCTGTGCCTCGCCATGCACCCATTCTGCGGGTGAAAAGACTGAGGCTCACAGGAAACAGGGATTTATCCATCCAGAGTCTATGGCAGTGAGTGGAGGATCTGAAATTTAAACCCTTAGCTCACAAGTCCCAAAGCCTGTTGGACTAACTCAGCCCTGGTGCTTCCTGTAAGTCTTCTGTCAGCCACAGATGTGGGACCCCAAAGAGGCTCCTGGGCTCACCTGAACTGCCAGCAGCACCGCCCTCTGACCTACCAGCCCCCTCCAGCCCAGGCCTGCTGCTGGCCCCACAGGGGGGCTTTCCCCAGGGCTGGCCTTTGACCCCGTGCAAGTCGGTGCCGCAGCCCAGGGTCCTGAGTGCCATCCTGGGATCCCCTCCCTCACCCACTCCTCTCCCTGTGACCGCAGACACAGATACGCTCCCCCCTCTCTGGGGCGGCGGCTTCTACCTCCCAGGGAGCCTTGGTGACAGGCCCCTGCTGCCGCCTTGTTTTTCTTGCAAGGGCGAGAGTGCCCCCTGCCTGTCACCTGCTCCCCTTCTCTTGCGCCCAGCCCTGCTGCACCCTGGGATACAGCTGCGCCCCGGCCCGGGAGACTGGGACGTTTACGGCCCCTCCGTGCCCATTGCCGGGTGTCCGCCTCACCGTGGAGACGCTGATGAACGTTGTGGCTAAGATGCTTCCCGAATCTTCTTTACATGAATTAACCCGTTGAATCCTTCCCGCAACTCTCCCACGCTATTAACACCTCCATTACCATCCCCTCTTGATAGCTGAGGAAACTGAGGCACGATGCTGTGGCCTCCTCACCCCGCTTCTGGGTGGCCACCTCCTTCCAGGAGTCCCTTCCGGGATGGGACAGCAGGGGGTCCTCCAGGCCTGGTGCCTCATGCTGACTCTCCTTCTCCACTCGTCATGCCTCCTTGGCCTGGCCTTCGTCCTCTTTCGTTCCCGCCAAAGCCAGTTCTACCCTAGTCCTTGGACCAGAGTAGTCGCTCAGATGCACAGCGTCTTCCCTGGTCTTCGCGTGAAGCCCGGAGACACTGTTTTCTTTACGGAATCAACACGTGGTGAAAAACGCCTCTCGGCTGTGTCTAGCGCAGCACTTGACAGTTTGTAGAGCTCTTTTGTGCGCGTATGTCTGTGCCGACAGCCGCTGGAGGTGGTGACGACTGATGTTAGCCTTTATCCGGCTCACGCACCAGACGCTGCGCTAAGCTCCTTATGTGGTTTATCTCTTTCAATCCTCTCGGTAATCCTTTGATCCTTATTTCACAAACGAGGAAACTTGCCCAGGGTCACACAGCTATCGAGTGTTGGCAGCAAGATCTGAGCTTAGGCAACATAAGCCCAGGCATGAGGGGGATATTGTGCCCTGAGCAGGGAACTCTGGAATTAGAAGGAGCCAGAACCCCGGGTTCTCTCCCCCATGCTCTGCCCCTGACATATGAGTGGGGCTGGGGAGTCTTCGCCTCTCTCCGGGCCTCAGTTTCCCCATCTGTAAATTAAGAGGTTGAGCTAGGCAACTTGCAAGGCTCCCCTGAGCGCTGGCAGGTGTCCAAGGATTTCGGGCATCTCCAGGGACCCCCAGGGCCCATTCTGCGTGGGACCCGCAAGAACGCCCGTCCCACCGAGGTCCGGGTAGTCCCCGGAGCCCAGTCCCATGCAAAGCCCAGGCTAGGCGCCTTCCCTGGAAACCCGCCCAGACCCCTGGAACAGCCCACCTGCCCCTGAGAGTTAGGAGAGCAGGCGGCCAGCATGACGAGCCAGAAGTGGAGTCCTGGAGCCAGGGGAGTCCACGAGAGGGTCTTCTGGGCCAGCCCCCTGTCTCCGTGCCAGGCTGTGCTTGCAGTCTGAGAGTCTCAGCAGGAAGGGCCCTCAGAAACCAACCCGTGCCCAGATCTGCCCTGCGTGGGCCCACACCTCAGCTTGGAGTCTCAGTCCCTCGTCTGTGCCATCCCTAGACCCCGCTCCAGGGGAAAATGCCCCCGACCGAGCTAGAAACTGCCAGCAACACCCCCGCCCCGCCCCCACACAGGGCCGCCCCAGCCCGGGCCCCAGCAGGCCTGCCAGCAGGGACGTGCCCCCCCAGTGGCACTCCCAAGCCTCTCCTCCCGGGCAGGCTGAGCCCCAAGTTGCTGCCCCACGCCCCTGCGCCCTGCCTTCTCGCCTCTCGACCAACACCGGTTTATCCGTGTCCCTCGTAAAGCATGGTGCCGGGACACAAAACGGGCAAAGACACTCCGCCATTCCGAGCCCGCCCCCGCCTGCCTGCCCTGCCCTGCCCTGCCCACCCCTTCCTTGTACCTGGGACTTCCTGCCCTCTCCTACGAACTTCCCCGAACAGTCACGGCCAAGCCACACGCAGACTCCGCCGGGCCAGCCCGGCCTGATGGGGACCACCTTGCGATGGACGCTGCCCCACAGCCAGGCCTGCACCTCGCCCCTCGCACCTGGTCTGCCCAGGCACACGGGGAGGTGACAGCGACGGACGTGGCAAGCTTAGAGACATGCTGGCTGTCGGTTTTAAAACCCCTTTACAAAGCCAGCACTTGCAGAGAAACATAAAAAGCTGGTGCCTTTGGCTCTCGAAGCCCATGCCAAGGGTTGCCTTTCCAAGGACATGACCTCAGGTGCCCCAAGTCCCTGAAGTCCCAGGAAAACCTTGGTCACACCCCTACAGTTAGTAAGGAGGGCATCCCCCGGGCTCCCGGTTGTCGGGAACTGACCGGGTGTCTAAGTGTCTACTCCAAATTCCAGCTGCACTGCTAGCAAGTTGTGGGACGTCGGGGCAGATGACTTAACTTAGCTCTGCCTCAGTTTCCTCATCTGTAAAATGGGACAAAAAGAGAAGCTACCTTAGAACACTTTTAGGAGGATGAAGTCAGTTAATGCAAGTAAAGGCCCCAGGCTGTGGTCCAGACGTGGGGTGCTGTGTCAGGTGTTAGCTGCCCCCCACCCGGCAGAGTGTTCTGCAGCCACTAGCAATGGCAGCCACGTGGCGCGGGGAGCAACGGGAGGACGCGTTCACAACGGACCGGACATTAATAACAAGAGGGTGGGAACCCACAGCCCAGCTGGATTCTGCCTTGAAAGTTTAGTTTACCCCTAACTACCTCGATTGCCTTTTAACAGTTGCTTCACACATGGAGCCTGGCACCTGCAATCAGAACCGTTACCTCCTATTTATTATTATTATTATTATTCTTGTATTATCGTACACGGTTTTTGTGTCAGCCAGGGTTGAGAATGCAACTCAGATAAATGGAAAGAGTTGGTTCTGAGAAGTAGAATTGGGGAATCGTTCTTGTCTTGATAAAAATCTCTTCGAGCTTGCGAAGACTCTTGCCCTGCCAATGGGTCCACGTCGGGGGAAGTTGCCTTTGTCGCCCAAACCCCACCCCTCCCTGTGGAGTCCGTGGTGGGCGGGTGTGGTCCGGGCCTGGCTCTGCCCGCCCGGGCTGGCCGGCGGGGACACGTGGGAGCCGCGTGTCCCCAGCGTTCCTGCACCAGCCCAGCTGCGCCCGCCCGGCGCTCCGCCAGCTCGGGGGCTGCCGGGAATCCAGGGCCGGGCGGCTGTGGACGGCAAGTGGGGCCCTGTGCCCGGCTCTGACGGGCGTGGGACTAACGCATTCTCTCTCTCTCCTCCTCGTGCCCTCCCGCCCCAGGGGGACAGGGGCGACCCGGGGCCAGACGGTGAGCACGGTGAGAAAGGCCAGGAAGGACTGCCGGGCGAGGATGGGCCTCCCGGGCCGCCCGGTGTCACCGGTGTCCGGGTGAGTGTGGGGCTGCGTGCCAGCACTGGGGTTCTGGGGTACATGGGACGTTCTTGCCCGGGCAGGCGGCTGGGCGGCAGGTTCTTTTGGCAGCAGCCGCCAAAGGGGTCTTCTGCTCTGGGCCTTCCTCCACCCGGGAGGTTGCCGGAGAACCCATCTGAGCACGCCCCTTCGCTGCTTAGCCCTCACGGCTCCTCCTCGGAATGCCGTCTCCTCCCCACTGGCCTCGCTGCCCTGCCCCTCGCAGGCCTGGCCCCTGCCCACCTTGTCCCGTCCAAGCCCACGTCCAGCCACACTGAACGTTCTTCAGTTCCTTGGACACAGTGTGGCTCGCACCCCCGGGCCTTTGCACCTGCTCTGTTGCGGACATGCTCCCTTCCTCACTCCCTGGCCACTGCTTAACTCCTGTTTGGCCTTCAGCCATCCTTGTAGATATTACCTATTCCACAAAGCCGTCCCTGATGGCTGGGCCGTGAGCCTCCAGGGCCAGGCATGGCCCCCCGTGTCTATCTTGGCCCCACGAACGCCAAGACCTTGTCTGGTTTACATTTATGTCTTTAACATCCAGCCCAGGGCCTGGCAGACAGGACATGACCAAACTCTGTTTGTCAGCTGAAAAGACAATCGGAGAAGCTCTGCTCTTCCAGCCTAGCAGAAATGTGTTTAGTCCACAAACGCTCATGAGCATCTTCCCTGGGCCCGGTCCCCTGAGGTTGAAGAGATGAATCACAAAGTACCCCTGCCCTAGAGGGACATAAAACCAGGTAGAGAATGGAAGAGAAATGTCCTGTTTCAATGTGTATGGACAACTTGCCCAGGGCTTTCCAGAAGGGTCCCTCTTTGACACTGATAGCAACCCCTGAGGACTTAGAAAATCAGAGAGGTAAAGGAACTTACCCAGGCTCACAGTATGTGGTGGCAGAGCTGGGATTTGAACTCGGCCTGCTTGCCTCTACACATACTGCTTGGAATCTGGGGCTTGGGTGTAGGGCCGAGAGCGTGAGGCTGGGAGGCATGTAGAAACCTGATTTAGACCGATGACTTTGAACTTGACTTTGGAGGTAGGCTCGCACAGCCGAGCAGGGTGTGTGTGACCGGGGGGTGCCGGGCCAGTCTAGTGAACCGCCTGGGACCAGTGAAGATTAGGTGGCCTTGCCGACAAGCCGCCCAGATGTGCAGCCTGCTGCCACCCCACCAGGTGGCACAGGGACCTGTGCGTCCGGCGCCAGCCCGTCTCCCCGGGCTGCCCATCGCAGTCCTCATGCCCCAGGCAGGGCGGCCGATGCTGCCACCTGGGCGCAGCCACCCAATTTTATTCTGGCCTGTCCTTGACATGCTTTTCCCTCCCCAAGCATTTATATGACTAACCTCGGACACATCCAAATCAGTCTTCTACAAACTATGGCTGTGGGAAAATATTTGTTTCCTAAAAATAGCGCTGAAGTGCTAATCCCCTTGCAGCTGCGGCAGAGGCGGCTCGCAGACGGTCCCCCGTGCGGCACCGGAAGGCTTCCCCGGCCCTGACGCAGCCGAGGGGGCACAGGCGAGGGGTCCCGCACGCGGGGCGCAGGCCTCGTTCTCCCTCCGTAACTTGCCTCGTGACCTTTCGCTCGCCCCTCGCCCTCTCCGCTCGTGCCCTTGGGATGGCGCAGGGTTTGGGAGGAGCGTGCGCTCAGGCCACTCTGAGGCCCAGTGTCCAGGGACCCTCTCCGAGTGAGCTGTGAATGTCCCGACTGTGGAACCAGCAGCAGCAGGAATGGCCTTGGAACCAAGCGTAAAGGCTGAACCCGAGTTTCTGGCTCGAGCAGTCAGTCCACTCTCTGCGTGACTTTGGGCAAGTCGCTGCCTGTCTCTGAGCCTTGGCTTTCTCATCTAGAGTGTAAGTGAAACTTGGGATAGGGAGACGCGTTATAAAATGCACCAGAACTATAAAGGTTCGTCTTTATAAATGTGGAGGGAAAAGTGACTAGGAGGCGGTAGTGGTGGTGACAATTATGGCGGCGATGATGGTGTTGGTGGTGACAGAGGTGACAATGACGATGGTGGCGATAACGGTGGCACTGGAGGCGGTAGCAGTGGTTGTGGCAGTGGCCATGGTGACAGTGGTGGCGGTAGCAGTGGTTGTGGCAGTGGCCATGGTGACAGCGGTGGCGGTAGCAGTGGTTGTGGCAGTGGCCATGGTGACAGCGGTGGCGGTAGCAGTGGTTGTGGCAGTGGCCATGGTGACAGCGGTGGCGGTAGCAGTGGTTGTGGCAGTGGCCATGGTGACAGCGGTGGTGGCAGCGTTAACGTCGGTATTTTGCTGTCAGTCCCAACTGCGCTGTGCGGGGACTGGAAAGAGAGCAGGGCGGGAGGAGTGCCTGTCGGGGTCCCCAGGCAGCGCGGGGCCTGCGTTTGAGCCCCTTTGGGATCAGGGCTGCAGAACAAATACCTCCCACTCTGTGTCCTGGAAGCAGTCGAATATTTAAAAATAGAATTTTACGAGCTGTCGGGGCCTTTCTCAAAAGGCATCTATGCGGATGGGGCCCAGCGCAGTCTCCATTCCGACCCCACAGCCTGTCCCGTGACAGGGGCTCTGCCGGCGTTGCAGCCACCTCTGCGCTGGCAGACCCCCCGGCCGCTGTCACACGAGTTCCCCGCTGCACGGCCAGGACCGGCCAGGGCCCAGGGGCGCCCCGGACACCAGGGATCACGATGGTGGCTCACCTCTGACCGGGCTGGGGCCCGCAGGCAGCACTTCCTCTCCCTGAGCCTCAGCGTCTGTAGCTCTAAAATGGGATAAGCAACCCCTCCTCCCCACGCGGTGTGGACCGAATGAAAACGTGCGCAGTCTGCGACCCAGCGCCTGGCCTGGCCGAGGCAGGCAGGGCGGTTGGGAGTAGCGCACCCCTGGAGGGGCAAGGGACCCCGACACTGCCCAGCGCTGTCCAGTAAACACAGAGTACAAACCACAGACAGCATTTCAGATTTTCTAGCAGGCACATTTTAAAAAGGTAAAGAGAAATAGGAGAAATTGGTTTTAATAATACAGTTTGTTTAGCCCAACCTATCCAAAATATTACCATTTCAACATGGAGTCAATATAAAAAATCACTTCTGAGATATTTTGCATTTTCTCTTTCGCAGTAAATCTTTAAAACCTGCAGTGTAGCTGATGCTCACAGCATATCTCAATTCAGATGCAAATTTTCATTGAAAACATTTCATCTGTGTTTAGATTTCAGAAGATTCACTGCTGAAAAGGTAGATTCATATACCCGAGTTGTTCCAAACATACTTGAAAATTTTTCAGTAACTGAATCAGGTATCAGGTTTTCAATTTAATTTTGAAGTAATTAAAGTTAAATTAGATAAAATTGAGAATTCAGTTCCTCAGTCACTGTAGCCATATGTGGCTGGAGACTACACTCAAAGCCAGTCTCCCCGTGATTTCCATGCACCGGCCACCCATGGCTATCCTGCAGAACAGCTGCAGAAACCTGCAGACAGGAATCCAGTCCCTCTGGGTTGGTCCAGGTGTTTCCTTGTTCCTCTAGGACCTCCTCTTCCTGCCCCTCTTTCATCAATTAGTCAGGGCATCCTCTTAAAATGCAACACCTATTCCAAGATGGGACCATCACCTCCCCCGTTCTGTGGCTTATGCCTCTGTTAATGCGGCCAGAGGGATTGCATCACAATAGTTCTTTAGTGTTTGCCAAGAGCGTAGATGTTCTTTCCCGCTTCCTTGAGGCCCGCAGTTAGGAAGTCCCTCCATGCTGGAAGCACTGCCAGCCCTGCCCCCACATTCTCACTAGTGTGGCCCAGGCCTCGCACTCTCTCTTCCGTCTCTGTCTCTTGGCTCACACGTGTACGCTCACACCTGGTCACTCACCCCCGCCGAGCAGTGTCCCCGACAACCGTGGCGACAAAGCAGGGTTGGCCCCGCCAGGGGCAGGGTGGGCGAGGGCAGCACCTGGGGATGCTCGGTCGGGAAGGGGCAGAGTGGCCTGCTGGGGCAATGGCCTGGAGACCCCAGGGAGGGCGAGGGCGGCGGCCGACCCTCCCAGCAGTGCCCCACTGTGGGGCAGCCGCCCGGCGCCGTCCCTGAGACAGGAGGGCGCGGCGGCGGGGCTGGCGCTGGGATTGCACAGGAGCCATGCACCTCATCTCGGAGACAGGGGCTGGGAAGCCTCTCCTGCCGCCGTGAGCCATCCGCGGGGACTCTGGCAGGGGTGGCAGGAGGCACCGTGAGCCATCCGCGGGGACTCTGGCGGGGGTGGCAGGAGGCACCAAGGGCCCCGGGCATGGAACCAGACGGAGCTGGGATTGAATCAGGGCCCTGTCGGGGAGCGGCGGGGACCCTGGGCAAGTCGCTTCACCCTTGGGAACTTGGCTGCCCCAGTCTGTGCACGGGGGTCTGGGGCCAACGTTCAGGGTCGTGGGGAGGGTGGACAGTGCAGGCGCTAGAGAGAGGTCCATGCAAGAGCTGCTCCCGCTGGCATGCTCCTGGACGCCTGGCAGTAACCATGACAACAGCGACGCCAGCAATAGATGCCTACGGTTACAGAAGCCACGTCTGACATAAACCCGGGCACTTCCAGTGGGCCAGGCACCATTGTCAGCACGCTCCTGTGTCGCCACGCTGAAACCTAAGCTCTGGGCACCGGCCCCACTACACACAGAGGGCGCTGACACAGGAGGTTGGGCCAGGCCCAAGGTCACACAGGTACCAGGGTCAGTTGTGAACCAGGCTGTCCGCCTCCCTTATCCGCACTTGTCATCTTGCTCTTCCCTCTTCTCCCTGCAGGGGCCCGAGGGCAAGTCGGGGAAGCAAGGCGAGAAGGGCCGGACTGGAGCCAAGGTAGGTCCGTCCCCTCCCGCCCCGGGGGGGCCACATCTCCCTCCTCCCCCCACCCCAGCTGCTGCTGGGCCGCCGACAGCCTGTCTCTCTCCTGCTGCAGGGCGCCAAGGGCTACCAAGGACAGCTGGGTGAGATGGGCGCCCCCGGAGACCCTGGACCCCCCGGCACCCCAGGCCCCAAAGGGTCCCGGGGCAGCCTGGGACCGACGGTGAGGACTCTCTGGCTGGGGGGGCAGGGGGTCAGGGGAATAGAGGGGACCGAGGGCAGAAAAGGAGGCACCGGGTCCCTCTGCACTGGTGGCACCTGCCCCCACTACTGGCTGGACACCC
>VSMD01134067.1:0-17248 GCA_008750895.1 Mirza zaza | reverse complement strand
AATAAATTACTGAAATTAATTTCACCTGTTTTTAAACATGGCTGCTAGGGAATTTAAAATTATATGTGTGGCTTGCATTATATTTGTTGAACAGCATTTTGTAGAGGCCAATTTTGTATATGTGTTTAGAAGCTTTGGCCCCAAAACAATGCAAACACATCACAAAGCGAAGGTGCAAATGTTGCAAAAGATGCAGAAGTGAATTAAGCCAAGGAAAATTGCACTGAACTGCTCAGGTCACATGCAAAGCCTTACCAACGCAGAATTCAGCAGAGCTGGACCAAGGAACCACAAAGGAAGGGAAAACCGACAAGGACACTAATCCAAAGAAAGTAACTGAATATTACAGGAAGACCTTGGGAAAATGTATGAACTCTTCAAATATTTTCTGCAAAAATGATAGCCACAAAAGTCAAATGAAAAAAGAATATCTCAGCATGCATCAAAAAATAGTACCCAACATGGCTCATTCAAAGAATTCAAAGAATCAGTGCAGGGTTGTAAAGTGAGCAGAGTTTTGCTAACTGTGAAATATATTAAATTTAATATATTATAGTTTTATTCTTAAATATACAATCCCAATTCAAGTGTTTCTCATTATTTATGACAAAATTTAGTTTCCGATTTTAAGTACATGCAAATACATGTAAAATGTTTAGATGATTTTTTAATAAAAAGGAATCATATGAAAAGATATCTTAAATATTTTAACTTAAAACATAAATAATAACAGGGTTTTGTTC
The DNA here is from genome assembly GCA_008750895.1 of Mirza zaza. Classification (NCBI taxonomy): domain Eukaryota; kingdom Metazoa; phylum Chordata; class Mammalia; order Primates; family Cheirogaleidae; genus Mirza; species Mirza zaza. The sequence continues at coordinate 16,505 of VSMD01134067.1, read as the reverse complement.
GGGTTGGTTTGGGTTTTTTGGCCAATATTTTTGGGTGTTGGGCCTTAATCTTTAGGGTGTGGGGCCACTGCTTAAGAGTTCTACCATGTCTTCACATTGTCTACAATTTTCAGTTTTAGTATCTTTAAAGCAAAGTGATAGGTACTTGCAAAGTAAATTCTTCTAGATTTGAATGTTTTCTTCCCAATCTTTTGTTATACAACTAATTTGACAGAGATTTTTTTTCAGTGCCTCGCCTTCATTCATTCGTTCAAAGCATTTAACTTCGTTTTCATTGGATCACCTTTCTTTTTGCTCTCACATACACGTTTTATTGATTTAATACTCAGTTGAATACATTTTAATGAAATTCTACAAGGACAGTTATAATAGGTGCAATCAGGTTTGGGAACAAGTACAATGGTTACTCATGGGGCTCATAACCCACCTTGTGGGAACATAAGCATGCAGGTGCACACCAGCAGCTGGCCTGAGCATTTATTGTGCTGTGGCATCCCTGTGCATATCGCACACCACACGACAATGGCTGGTATCTGTTACTGGATGAGTCAGCTAAGTGGAGGCTGGTTAAGAGACTTTCTACTACAATGTCACCTACAGTGCCCTTCTAGGGGGCCAATTATTGCATGGATGATAGGATTTTCTGATTTAGAACATCTGGCAAGATCAGGGAAGTAGATTGTGTGGAAAGAGCACAGAGAAACTAAGTTGTGGCCCCAAGCTCCCCTGCAAGTATTCTACAGTAAATATTTATAAGCCTGACAGAACACTAGCTTTTGCCCTGTTCTCTCAAGGTTACATTCTTACTCTTTTATGTCTAAGACACAGATCTCACAAACAGCCAGGAATCTGTGAACATACTCACATGCTAATGGAAATTCTATCAATTTCCCTGATAAATATCCATTAATAAAAATATTTGCAGATGGAAATATTTTGCTTATTCATTTTTGTGGAAATGAAAAACAACAAACAATATACCCAGAGAGGGAGAAAGTTCTTGCCTGTGCACAATAGGTGCTTAATAAATATATGATGAATGATGTACAGGCTGAAATATTTCTGCCAGTGCATATTGTCTTTTCATTCTAATGTTGTGATATTTATGCACAATTAGGAAATGCTCAGTGTCAAACTGGATCTTGCATATGAATGGGGTGCAGGAGCTGAGGTGTGACATAGGCGATTCCCAGGAGCACTATATGGAAACTGCGATCTGTAAAGCACTGGCATAAAGGTTACCGAAACTGTCATGAAATTGCCTGAGTGGAATCACTGCAAGGTTTATGTCCCAGTAAGGATGGAAATAAAGAGCTTGGGAATAGTAACTGGAGTCTTCAGTCTAGAAGCAACCTTGGAAGAAATACAAGTCTCCTCTATGTCATTAAAAAAAATCACATTAAGACAGTTCAGCATCTACAGTAACTTGATATTTGACACATGCCTGTGTGCAGTAATATAAAGCAGGATCCAAAAGCACCAAAACCAGGGCTAGTCTTAATCATGCTTGAGACTCAGAAACTTGGGTAGCAATCCCATAAATGCTGCTCAAAGGAGACTTTATATTAATATAATTTATGCAGAGGGAGAACACTCTTTTCAGTGAGGCATGTCCTCTGATTATTTTTCTCTCTTAAAATCAGTGTGTCCATATGCAGATGCATAATGATATCTTGTATATTGACACAAAAGATTAAAGAAAAAATGACTAAATGCACCAGAAAAGAACAGCACTTAGGTTCCTTCGTAGTGGTAGTGGTGGATGAAGTCAGAGAATTGCTGCTAGTTCGGATAGCGTTGCATTTGGTTCCTGTCTCACTTTGATCTCCAGTTTCCATCCCTACAAACAGAGACAAAAGTAAACGGTTTGCTGGAATCTCCTTTTCGCTCTGCTACTCTGCCCAAACTTCAAAATTGGAACAATTTGAAAGACTAAAAACTTCCACTTTTCTTACTTACAGGCACCTGAATACGTGTGTGCAAATTTAAAGGGTTTTAGATATAAACAGGAACAAGGAAAGTTTATCCCTTTCAATTTAGGATACGGTGGGTGTGGCAATCCAGAGAGACCTGGGAAATAACTACTGTTTGGTTTGGACGACACATTTGACTACCATTAAAAGAGCATATAATTATAGCCTAAATGTAGAGTTAAATTTTTAAGATTTGTCTAAACTTTCACAATTTGTACTGGTGGATTTAACTATGTAAAACTATCTTACAGCAGATATTACAGCAGTATTCAAAACATCGAGCTAATATATTAATAAAATCAGGACCTTTTTTAAAAAAAAATCCCACTGATAAAACCTTGCTCCTCAGTTAACATACTATCTGGGAAAGGGCTCTCAGTTTACCTATTTTCAAGAAGTCAAGGGAATTACTCTGCAGATGGTAAGGCTTTTGTCCAAATATACGAAGACTGACAAGATAGCTCTCTCCTTTCTCTGTGTGAGAACCCGCCCCCCCCCCATGTCTTAATTAATGTTTCACAAAATAAATCTACAGAGGCTCCTTCTGGGTTCCGGGAGATTTCCCATCTAAATAAACCGGTTAGAGAAAAAGGAGGAAGGGGAGAAACAAACACAACACAGAAGCTCTACTCAGTTGGAAAAAAGGTCGAAGACCATTAACATGTAAATGTAGCTTTTTCCATGCCAAAGCACCTTCGCGCGGAGAGTCGAGGGGCTGGGAGGGCTCCGAACGCCGCGCGGGACCACCCGGCCCGCAGGGTGACGGTGGAGGAACCCGGCCAGTCGCCGACCCTGCCGGGAAGAGGGACGTGCAGCGAGAGGCATCGGATTCGGGGCGGGCCGGGACCTGGCCGAGGATGACATTGTCGAGCACTTCCTGGCGGAGCGCTGGTCTCCTCCCCAAACGTGCTCTATGCGGTCCTGGACACGGACGCCCTTCCCAAGGACTGCAGAAGAAAAATTAAAAATCGCCAGGGACACTCCCCGCCCCTCCCCCCGGCCAACCGTTTCTCTCCAGCCGTGGGGGGAGGAGACGGGGGAGTCCCAAATCAGAGGCCTCAGATTGGGAATTGAGAAAGGTATTACAGGAAACTCTGAAGTCTTGCTATTTGTAGCACGAGGGGTGGGGGTGGGACAAAAGAGAAGGAATGGTTCCTTTTTAAAAGGAAACAAAAACAAAACTCTGTTTTTCAGGTCCGCTCAGCGTCTGCTGAACGTTGGCTTTCTTTCGCTTTGCAGCAGGCGGCAGTCCCGGGCGCCACCTGCGCGTCCTGTGCGGAGCGGGTGGGGGCGGGAGGTCGGCCCGGGTCCCCCGATGCCGCTGCAGAGGGCAGCGCGAATGACAGACCGTCAACCGTCTTGCCTGCGTCCCCTAAAGCACCACAAGCCCCACTTCCAACTAATCATTTCTTTGGGAAGCTGCAACTCCTGCGGGAGAGCTCCCGCGAGTCAGGGCGAAACTGCCGCGGAAAGGAAGCGGCGCGATGCTGCCGCCGAGGCTCCTCCTTTCGTCGGTGCGACCGGGACTACCTGGCGGCGCCGCGGGTGCCGCGCTCAGAGCGCAGAGCGCCGCTGCACCGGCCACCTCCCGGCCCACGTCGGCCGCCCGCGCGCGGGCAGAGCGCGCACTGCACTCCCTCCCACCTGCGGCCGCCGCCCCCGCCCCGCCGGCCCGCCCTCCGCCGCCGCCGCAGGCCGGACCCCGCGCGCCCGCCCGTCGGTGCAGGCCGGGCGCCCGGCGGGCCGCGCTCACGCAGTTGGCGCAGGAGGCCTACGCCGGCGGCGCAGCGCCCGCCCCCTGCGCTCTCCCCGCCCCCTCCCTCCCTCGCCGGGGCCGAGCGAATGTAGCCCGCGAGAGAAAATGGCGGCGGCGGCGGGGAATCGCGCCTCGTCGTCGGGATTCCCGGGCGCCCGGGCTGCGAGCCCCGAGGCAGGCGGTGGCGGAGGGGCCCTCAAGGCGAGCAGCGCGCCCGCAGCGGCCGCGGGGCTGCTGCGGGAGGCGGGCAGCGGGGGCCGCGATCGGGCGGACTGGCGGCGGCGGCAGCTGCGCAAAGTGCGGAGTGTGGAGCTGGACCAGCTGCCGGAGCCGCCGCTCTTCCTCGCCGCCTCGCCGCCGTCCTCCTCGACTTCCCCGTCACCGGAGCCCGCGGACGCGGCGGCGGGCGGGAGCAGCTTCCAGCCTGTGGCGGTGCCGCCGCCCCACGGAGCCGCGAGCCGCGGCGGCGCCCACCCTGCCGAGCCGGTGGCCGTGCGGGACAGCGGCGCCTCGAGTCCCGCAGGGGCCGAGCCCGGGGAGAAGCGAGCGCCCGCCGCCGAGCCGACTCCTGCAGCGGCCCCCTCCGGGTGAGCGGCGCGGCCGGGGGCGCGGCGGGGACGTGTGGGGCGGGCGAGGGCAATGAATGAACCCCGGGCGCCGCGCGGGGCATCCCGGGGCTCGGCGCAGCGAGGCTACGCGCCACTCGCCGGGACCCGCGTCCCTGGGCACCCCTCGGCCCCTCCGGAGTCGGGCGGCGCCCGGACCCAGCCTGGGGAACTGGACGGGGACGTGCCGGAGAGTTTGTTATTGTTTGCAGACATGTGACAGGCGTGAGAGCCGCGCTGCGGGGACCCACTGCGAAAAGATGTGGGGGCCCCGGCTGGCTTCGTGGGCTCCCGGAATCGGGGCTCTCGGAGGAGCCCGGGGCCCGGCCGAGGAGGCGGGGCACAGCCCCACAGCGGCGCCCCCAGACGGGTGTCTCCGGGGTGGGGACGCTCGGGGGCGAGGCCCGAGCCGGTGGCGGGTAGTGGTCGGAAAGGGGCGGGGTAGAGGACACGGAGGGTCGAGGAGAAAGCAGCAGGTCCCCGCAGCCCTGACAGGCAGAGCCCCTCGGCCCGGCGGGGGCTCGAGCCCCTCGGCAGGTACGGGCCGGCGCACCGACGGCGCGCCCCCAGCGCTGGCCGCAGAGCGCCGGGTGGGCGTCTCGGTAACTCCTGTCAGAGCGGTGCGGCGACGGCTGCAAACTCGCGGCGCTTGCAGTCTGCTAGGACGTGCCGTTTTCCTAATTGCGTCCCCCAAGGGGCTCCGAGCGTTCTCGGGAATGCGAACTGCACCACTAAGATTTGAGTGACTTCTGTGAAGTTTGAATTTGGCCTTTGAAGTTTGCATTTGGCGCAGTGGTGTACGAGCCAGGACCGGATGTGTCAGCCATTCAGTTCCAAAGCAGTGGCGACTGCTCCCCGCAGCCCCTCCGGCGTGGCTGCGGACCGCGGCGCGGTGCTTCCTGCGCGCTGCAGCTGCGCGGGCCGCCCGCCGGATTCCAGGGCCGCGGTGCGGTGGGCTCAGGCGCACAGGCGACTGCCTGGTGCATAGGAAGCGCAGTATGTGTAAGGTAATTGAGACCAGCAAGCGGTTCATTGACCTCGCCCTATTTTGGCTTATGGAAATTTTTGTGTTAAAGGAGATTGATTATTCTAAGTGTGAGAGCCATAATTCTTGTGGGGTTTTTGTTTTGTTTTTTTAAACGCGACTAATGTATGCAAGGCACAAAGTCTTGGGGGGTATTTTGAGTTGCTGGAAATGTGTTTGTTATAGTCACTCGTTACCCTGTAGAATTCCCTGACCTTTACTATAGGAATAAAAATGTGTCTTATTGTGAGACGAATTTGACAGTAGGAGTCCTTGATTATCTAGAGCGATTTGTCACTTTTTTGTGCACTTGATTATTTGTTTAAAATCATGACCCGTTTATTATTTAGAAGTTGCCCCTCCCCCTAAAAAAATCCTAGAGCTTGTGCTTCTGCACCTACCATGGCAATATTGAGACGAAAGGAGATTTGTGACTGTGAACAGTTTTCTGTGTGCACTTGCACATGTAACTTAGCCTTACAAGAGTTATGCTCCTCTGCAGTTTCCTGTTTCTGTGTAGATTGGATTGAGTAGAATAATTCTTTGAAGGCAATTGTTACTACAGATGAACTCCAGATAAAATTTTTTAACCCTAAACTTGAGAAATTAATTTTATCTGTTCTTATTAAGATGTAACTTTTTGGATACGGTAAATAATTGGCAAACCTAAGCATTCTAGTCATCTTAGTGAGCTGTGAATATAGTATAAGAGCAACCACTGTAAAAACAATATGTGTAATAGAAGTTGTTTAGTGTCATCTGTTGACACGAAATAAGAGGACTAAGGTCCAGGCAGATAGAATTCAGGGACTGAGAAAGCCATGCTTGATATTTGCGTTTTATAACCGAGGTTTTTTTTTGCCCTGTTTGCTTACAGGGTAGATTATAATTGCACAGTACGTGAAATAATGGGCTGATAAGCATGATCTTTTTTAAAAAATTAATTTTATTAGCCAGAATGCTGTTCGTTCATTCCAAATGTTATACGTAAAGATTTCATTTATAGTAAAATGTTGATTCCCTATTCTTTTGAATTACAGTGGATTTCTTTTACAGTTTCCTTGACAGTGGGGTTGAAATTCATTTATACATGTTAGTATAAAAATTTACTTATGGGGAAAAGGCTTGTATTAATTTTTTTTGCGCTTTGTGTTGCATGTTATACTTTATTATTTACCATTTAAATTAAAGTCTTAGAGAAAACTGATTATAAGCAGTTTAATAAATTCTAAATTGACCTTTACATTTTACTTTTTTGACAGTAGTTAATTCATTTTTCCAAAAGGAAAACACTGATTTTTGGAATATTTTTATGTGCCAGTAGTAGTAGAGGTCTGAAGACCCCTTCTATCTAAAGACCTATTTTTTTAAAGAGAATTCTGTGATTTTTGATTTTCAAATTTTTTTTCAATTTCTGATCTTTGGTTGTAAAAAGTGTAGAGAATACACTTGTGAGGTATAAGTTATATAAGTAATATGCATATTAAAATAGGAGATTTTAAGTCTGTCCCTCTTCTTTAGGATATAGCTGAAATGAGTGAAAGTTTTGTGCCTGTAAGTGGCGCCCAAGGGTTTGGAATTTTTCCTTACATTACAGAATTAAGGGCTTTTTTCCTCCTATTTACTGTCTTTGAAGAAAAATTACAGTGTTACTCTCCATTGAACAGGCTATTGTAAGTTTGGTAGATATAATTACTCCATCCTATTTTTGTAACTGAAAAAAACCAAACTATCCATTTGCTGGCCCCATGAAAGAACAAGATATGCTGTACTTGTTAATGTTAGTTTTTGTTTAAAACTAAAGATATTTCATAGGCTGCTTTTATATCCTCATATAGCCCTCAGATTTCACCTCCTTTTAGAGGCTGTTGGGTTACAAGTATAATTTAGTGACCTCTTACTAGAGAGGAGATAAAAGAACATTATTACCTAAAAGTAAGTCTTTTAAAAAATTAAGTTGGTGATTTTATAAGACAACAGAGGCGGTCACGTAAGTTAGTATCCCATGAATTTGTAAATTGTGTAGTTATGAATCGTCTCCAAGTTCCATTTTAAATCAGGTAAGAAAATTAATGCATTCTTCAAAGATTAACCTTATTAAATATACTTCTGGAAGAGAAATATCAGAGCTAGAATTGTTGCCAACTTTTGTTTTCTTTTCATATCTGATTTTGGCAAGGGTGACTGGTTAACCAACATTCCTTAATATATGATTTCCAATACACCATAATAACTCCATTTTGTTAGATACAAAAAACAGGAAGTAGCCCTGTTCATTGATATTCTTTCATATCTTCTATAGCACCTCAAGCATAATATGTTGCATGTTTGATAAATGGTCACCGACTTGTCAACTTGAAAATTTTAAAATGTGGAAAAAAAGGAGTGTTCTTTTGCTCTCAGCAAGAGAAAACAAAACAAAATGAAACAAAAACAGCTACGGCTTGCCTAGGCTGAGTCTGCTAATCAGTCCTTGACACTGGCTGTGTGCGATTCCAAGGAAGAAATGATGGGTGGCGAGATTGTTGATGGGGAATGGATTGTCCTGATGAAAAGTGTGGGCACTGAGGAGTGCTCTGAGTTAGAAAGCACCACTTTGGCACTTTGTACACCATTCATCTTCCTGGGTTGAGGGGTATCTCTTGATATGGGAGGCAATGGGAAAACATCATGGAAAAGTAAGTTTCTGGAGGCTATATGAGAATTGCATGCATATTGTGCCTCTGACCTTAAAATTCTTTGCTTATATTGGATATACAGATATATTCCTTAGACTTGGTTGTTTTCCTTAGTCCTGGCCTCTTTTCCTATCCTAAGTCAAAAGTTAGAGCAACTTAAAAATGTAAATGGATAGAATATTAATGTGAGGAAATGTGCAGTATTAGGAATAACCCAAAATTGTCTTTAACAATAAGAAATAATTTTAAGAACAGTTTTAATAATGAAAGAAATGATCAGGACTGGAATTAAAGTAAATGGTTCTTTGCAAAGCAGTAAGATTAGTCAGATGCTCTCTTCAAATTGCAAATGCATAAGGATTTTACTTGTGGCTTAAAACATGTTCATTGAGCAATATAGATATACTTAAATACCTTTTGTATAGTTGCCTTCCTTGCCTTCTATGTATCAGGCAAGTTATATATATTCTCATTTAATCGTCACTGCAGTCATCTAAGGTGTTGTAATTCCTGTTTGTGGGAGATGATAACTCATCTGAGATGGTAAAGTCCCATGATCACACAACCAGAAGACAGAGCTAGGACTCAACCCCAAGTTAGTCTGACTCTACAGTCCATTCCTTTCTACTACTCTATGCTTCTTTCATTTTCTTTTTCAATTTAACAATCAAACTAATTGATGGTTTTTAAGCAGGAAGTTCTGCAGGAGTTCTAATATGCTGCTAGCTAGTTCTCTATGCAGTGCTATGTATGTCTAATGATATATATATAATACATGTCTTTCTATAACCTGGCCTTGTACATGTGATACAAGTCAACTGTTTTTAGATCACCCTATCATGTCAGGCAAAGAAGATAAAGGATTAGTTTTTAATGTTTTTTTAGATTTATCGATTTGTGCTATATTAAATCGTAAGTGAAAGGAGATGAAGCTGGAATTACCATTACTCAGTCATCACACAGGAAGAGAAATTTACAATATTGCTGGATCCTACCCTTTGTTAATTGTTTTAGATTTCAATGATTCAGTATTTATGAACCCCTGCAAGGTGGTCTGGTGGTAGAGAAAAAGATCTCTGCACAGCCTCCGTTTCCGTGGGTAGATTATAGTATGAACGTGTTCCACAATACCATGTTCAGTGCTGTAAGAGAGAGAGAAACACAGAGGGACACCCAGATTACAATTAGTGTTCTGAATATCCTCTGCAACGCTCCGTACTATATTGCTGTGATGAGTTCGGTGATACCTCCTTAACTTTCTGAAGAATTAATTCACCTTCCAGGTTAGTAGTTAAGAGTGGTAGGTTTGTTCTACCTTCTGGCTTTTACATTTGGCCTGCTGGTTTTTGCTCCTTTCCTTTGGTTTCTTTCCCTTGTCTTGGGACAGGTACATGCTATAGTTTTGGGTCACAATAATGGAAAAAAAGGAATCTGGATACAGAGTGGTTTCAAACTATTTCTGCCTACTCTCATAAGAGGAATATATACAGAAATATACAGAACTGCAAGTTCAGACGTGATTTTTTTTTTTTTTTTGCAAGAGAAAATTAAAATGAGGGTATGGGAGAGCAAGAAATTCAATATCTACCAATGCTAGTTCTAAAATTCAGTCTTTATTATTAGTAACAGCAACTCTGCTAGTTAAGAAAACAATGTAGGGAAATGTAAAATATGCTCTAGGGCGTAAGATGATCAAGAAGATAGCCTTGTCTTTATTTACTCTATGGCCTGTCACAGTTGATTTAGGTATGTTTGGAATGGAAAGGAGTTCTGTATCCTTAGTGATTGAGTCCTTAGGAATACCAGGATGATGAGTTTGATTAAGATGTTGTAGGATGCTAAGGAGAAAGTATACATCAGTCACCTGGGCATTATTAATGAGACCATCAGACATCTTGAAGACCGAAGGAAGTCTGTGGAGCCACATGGTATAGCTTACACAGCACTGTAGTTAATCACATTAACTAAGTTTATAAAGTGTAGGCACACAATGATGGTGGGTGTACGTGGAGTGAGGAGAGGGTAGATACTGGGCTGTAAGTGTAAGCTCTGTTCTTGACAAATACATGTTATCATTGCCCTTCCATTCTTCTGTCTTTCCATCATACGGGATCTTGCTATGTTGCCTAGGCTGGATTTGAACTCCTGGGTGCAAGTGATCCTCCTGCCTCATCCTCCCGAGTAGCTGGGACTACAGGTGCTCACCACTGTGCCCAGCTTTACTTTTCTTTATTGCCTATCCAATCATTTAAGTGATATGCCGTCATATCATCTTCAGACTGGGCTTATAGAGCATTCTGAATACTAAATATCAGTTGTTAACAGACCAGGAATTTTATCTCATTCTTTGTACCATCTCCGAGCAACTAGACTAGTGTCAGACACCTGGGTGCCCAGGAATGTTACCATGACTTAGTTTTCCTAAAGTGGTTATTTTTAAGTTAGTGTATCAGAAAATTACAATAACTTACTGTAGCATTGTTTTAATCATGATCTAGCTAAATGCAAGTTTTGAAGGCAAGAACTGCTCATCAGTTTTTATACATTTCTTGGTAATCAGTAGCAGTAATTAGTATTTAACAAGCATTGATAATGTTGACCAATTTTATATAATGTAAAACTCTGAGATCCTCGGGGATTATCCTAGGCTTTTTCTCATTCTGTCTCCTTCTCCCCCACTGCAGTCTCATTAATGCCCTTAGATAAGTTACTGGCCATTCACAAATGATTATGGAATTTCTTTTCCTAGCCATGACCTCGCCTAAACTCCAGACCTGTACCTGACTACATGACACTTCCATGTTCAGTTGTCTAAAACCAAATTCATGATCTTCTCTTAACCTTCTTCTAACATGTTCCCTGCTTGTTAAATAGCAGAACAGAACCTAGGAGTCATCCTTGACACCTCCTGCTCCTCTCACCTCCTCAGATTCAGTCCATCCTCAGTGCTGGTGATCTGACCTGTCACCACACCCCAAGTCCAGGCGCACATCCTCCCTCATTTGCACTAATGGGGTCACTGCCTCAATTGCTCCGCGTGCCCTACTTTTTCCCTTCCAATCTGCAGTCCACACTGTGCGGTCAGAGTGATCATTAGCTTACTTCCTCCAGAGAAGTAAACAAAATTAAATTAAATTTTAAAACTTTCAAATGCTTGCTACTTGGATAAAGACCAGAGAATCCTTAACATGCCTTATCAGGTCCTTGGCTGGTCGTTTCCCTGCCTGCCTCTTCAGGCCCGTCTCAGCTCACACTTGCCCCTGTCCTCTGTAAGACTGCCTCCTTCGGTTTCCTCAAACTCAGCTCACTGCCTCCTGCCGTATTTGTGTGCTCTCTCTGTCAGAAATGCTTTTTCTCTAGTCCCTTCATTGTTGAGATCTTTTTTTTTTTTTTTTGCCACTTCATTTATTTTTTTTATTTGCAGGAGGAGTTGAAACAAATTTTAAGGGAGATTTTTATTTTTTTTTCCCTAAACATGAATCATTCAAGAAAAACCAACTTAACTATAGAAATGTAGCAAAGTAAACTCATTGACACTTCCTTGGGGAAGCCTTCCCTGATCGCCCAGACTGGCTTTGTAGCACAGTGTCCCTACTGTCAGTGTTGTGATTTTATATCTGTTATTTCATTTGATGAGTGACTGCCTTCTTCAGAAGACCATAAGACTGGGTGGGCAGGGTCGGTGGCTGGGTAGGGACCCAACACCTAGCAAAACACCTGGCACAGAGTAGATACTGACTGGGTTAATATTTGTTGAATAAATGAATGAGAGGCATAATGGCATGGCATGTTCAAACTAGTGGGTCATCTGTTCTTCCCCTTTGGTCAGACATAGTTTAAGACCTAGCCAAGAAGGGGTTAAATGGCAAACTATTCAGACTATTGGTGTCTCCAAATTGTAGGTTTGCAATAGACTCATTGGGAGGTATCTGGACTTGTAGACATACCTAGTGCCTCAAGTGAAGTAGGACAGCTTAATATATAGAGCAAATATCTATACTGCATGATAATTTTATAGGTAAGAAGAGTTTGCTATGTGTATGTAATTTTTATGTACTTACTAAGGAGTTGAAAGTGCATGTATATATGAATAAAAGACACATAAACGTGTCATGCCTTAATATAATTATTCCTTTTTTTCAAGTTCTCAGAATGTTATCAAAATTTAAGATACTACTTTTAGGATTTTTGTCTTGATAACCTTAGTTAATCTAAAACTCATTTGATTATAATTCAACTTGGGATGGATAGAGGTTCACATTTGCATTAAAGGAAACATTTTCTAGGCAAGTACTATATGAGATTGCAGGAGCCAAGAACCCATGTAACAGAAAACGTTTTAAAGTTTACCAGTGGTAACTAAACCCAGTAGCCTCCCTTATCTAGAACATAGTTTAGCACTAAGAAGTAAGAAAAAAAAATGCTCTGAGCAGCCAAAGGACCTGTAACAATATCTGTGCTTTGAAGTTCTTTGATTTTACACTTAGAAGAGTTCCAAGAGCATTTGCTCAGGATCGACACTTAAGATGTTGTTCTTGTAGTCTGGTTCACTTGGTGTTGCTAACTTGCAGCAATTAGAAGGGATGGCAGCGTGAGTCCTGCAAGATACAGGTTACCTGAAGGCAGCAGTGTTGGCAGACCTGATGGTGAAATAGGAGAGGGAGAAGAGGACATTGAAACATTGCAATTGGGAGCCACCTGGTGTTGGTACAATTAGTTCTACCTAGGTAACTCTACAGTTTAAATTTTATTGAATCACAGCACTATCCAACATTACTTTTCCAGCATCAGTTTCCTAATTTGTAAAATGAATGTTATCAATACTATACTTGATTGTTTTGATTTATAAGGACGACTCTGTCTCATTGTTGAGAAATTGTCAAGTTATTATATACTTAGTGAATTAAAGTTAGAAAGCTTGTAATATATATTAAGGAAAATTTTTATCCAAGGTAGTTGTAGAAAGTATTTTGATCCTTGAAGTGGTAAACCTCTAAAGCAGGAGTCCTCAAACTTTTAAAACAGGGGGCCAGTTCACTGTCCCTCAGACCACTGGAGGGCCGTTGGAGAGTGCGGCGCACATTCCACACATGCGCACTGTGGGCCCAGGACAAGTCAGCTGCTAAGTAGGACAGGCAGTGGTGGCAAAAACACCCGGTGGCCCGATAAATGTCCTTGGCGGGCCCTGTTTGGCCCACGGGCCGTAGTTTGAGGATGCCTGCTCTAAAATATCTGGAAGATGTATTTTGTAACCTTGATGATACCAAATAAATAAAGTATACTTTAGCATTACATAAAATTGATTGCTGCTCATTAGAAATGTCTTGTGGATTGTCTGTGTGGAAAAGTCTTTTTGTTTTATTTATTGGCCTAAGTTATTTTTATACCCTGCAATTTCTTTAAAATACCATATAATCATCACCACTGGTATATATACTGACCTGTTTCCTAGTTAGGTTTTGAGGAGTCAGCCACTAAGCTCTAGTTTTGTGGCATTGACCACGTTATTTAATTACGGAAAGGTTTTTGATTTAATGAGATAGTTACTTGCAAAAACATCCTTAATGTCTACATGTTGTAAGGTGATACTTATGTTTTGAAATCGGCATTTCACAGTTTATTCTTTGTTTTCTTCCCTCCAAAATATCTTTATCAGTTGGCTATGTGTGTTACTTATTTTCTGGATTTCTATTGTGACTCTTAAATTCTTTTGGGGTAATAAGCCAGATTATTTTCATGAAACCTTAGATTTTAAAAAAGATATGATAGATTAATGTAGATATTAATATTCCTGAAAAAGTTTTAGTGTTTTAATCTAAATGTATTTTGAATTTTGAAAAATATGTTTCAAATATTCCAGTACACTGGGACCCATATGCTGTTAGACTACATTGTTACAGGGTCCTAATGGTATTTCCGGAATTCAGAATTTATAGGATTAAACTTTATTAATAAAATGATTGGATAGTTTTTTTGAAACAACAAAACTATATTTTTAAATTTTGCCTCTGTCATTGAACAAACAGGACCATACTATGCGTGCTGCTGTACACTCTGCTTCTTTTCTTAACAGTATCTCATTATCTCGGTGAACAGCTATCTTTTTAATGACTGCATAATATTCCATCATGTGGATGTCTTATTAATTAACTAGTTTTCTATTTTTAGACATTTACATTGTTTGCTTTTTGGTTGTTATATTAAGCTTCAGTGACTACCCTGATACATATGCATTTTCATATAGTTGTGCATTTAGTTCTGTAAAATAAATATTTGGAAGTGAAATTGCTGAGTCAAAGGGCATGCATATTTTAAAATTTGATCATATAACCAAATTGCCATGTAAAATATTGTGCCAGTTTACATTCATCTCACAGTATATGAGAGTGCACATTGCCCACGTCTTGCCAGCATTGTGTATCATCAGTTTTCCATTTTTGCCAATCTGGTGGATGAAAGATGGTTTCTCACTTTAATTTTAAATTCTTAGCTTTTTAGCATCCTTGTGTAGCTTATATTTATTGGCAATTCCATACTTCTTTTGTGTATTTCTTTTCATACATGAAAGAGTATTATTTTTTTTCTTATTGATTTATATGTACTCTTTGTATATAAGAAATAAGCTGTGACACTTGTTGCAATTGTTTTCCTCTTCTTTTTTGTCATGAATTAAGATTTTGATTATGGTATTTTTCCATTAAGAAGCTTTACACTGTGTTTTCCAATTTGAATTCTTTCTCTTAGGACTTCTGTGTTTAGGTCATATAGAAAGGCCTTCCAGAGAGGCAGTGCTGTATAGTGATCAAGAAAACAAGAGCATTTCACCACTGTCAGGCAGTCTTAGAAGTTACTTAACTTTTTTGTACTCCAGTTTCTTTGACTGTAAAATGAAGATGATAATAGTATCTACTTCAGAGTTTTTGTGAAGACTAAAGGAATTCATGTTTGTGTAGCTCTTAAAACGTTGCTTTGTAAATTGTGAACACTATGTAAGAATAGTTAATATTATTCCCTACTGCAATATTTTAATAGTCTTTTTACGGGTTTTAAAAAATACTTTTATCTCAATCCATTTGAAGTTTAACTTTGACTTATGGCTCTAACTTTATTTTCTTCAAATGGTTGACTAGATGTCCCAGCACTATTTATTGAGTAAAAGTACTCTTCTTTTTTCCTGTTATTTTAATATTTTAATTCAGAAATTCTAAAGCATATTTATTTTAGATCTTTTTCTTGCTTCAAGATTCTATATTCCTAAATAACCAAATTTCAAGTTTTATAGAAAGATTAAAGGGAAGCCAGTTGTTGACCAGAAAGAAAAGTATATGTCAGCTTATCAGCTACATCTCTGCTTAACCATTCTTACTGATATTTTGGTGCCTAAAATGTATTAGCCTCTGTGACGGAATCCTGCGTATAACTGACTCTGAGCTAATTCCTCTAGGAGGGACAGCTCTGCCAGGCACTGCAGCTGTGACGTGTCCAAACCAAACCCCTGTCCTCCAGCCTCTTCCTCCTTGCACTCAGCTCTCCTTGTTCTGGGTGCCCATCTGGGTGAACACTTTCACCATTTCCCTAAATGCTCTGCTCCTACTCCTCCAACTTTCTCACCTTCAACTTCCAATCTGTCTCCAGTTTTGTTGTTGCCTCTCTCCTGCTACCCTTAGAATCTGCCCACCCTTCTCCACTGCCATGGCTGCTAACCCAGGGTCAGGCCACTGTCAGCCTTTTCTTCATCCTCAGGATGAAGTCCAGACTCCTTAATGTAGTTCGGAAGCCTCTGGCCTTCAGGCTCTGCCCACCTTCTGGCAACCCCTTCCAGAGCACCCTGCTGTAGACATTTGGTATCACACTCATATCTTTATTCCTCCAGCTGACTCAATGGGCTGAATGCGCTTTCCTCTATCTGGAATGCTCTTTTTGTCTCCTCTGTGAGATTTTTAAAATGTTTTTATTCCCTTTGCAATAAAGAATTATTGGTATTCCACTAAAAATATATGTGGCTATTTGTAGAAGTCAATATTATACTGTGAATTCTGAACTCTTAAAGTTTCTCAATATCTGAGTTAGATTTGCCACTATTAAGCAAAGTTTTTTCTTTGTCATTGTATATGTATCTCTCTGACCAACAGTGTTTACAAAGAGGTGTTTGTAAAGCATACTTTATTACAAAGTGAATCAAATTTTCTTATTAATTTGTGTTAAAGTTTCAGAGGTATAATCTCAGGGAAAAAAATTAGTGCCAAGCCACATGTTACTGTCTTTGAGAATAATCCAAGCCATCATGGCATGGGCATCACAAGGTTTATGTTAGCTACAAGGCCTCCACTGACAAAGTCCCAGCCAGCTGACATGTTGTAGGTAAACACACACATCAGATGTGGGGTCACTCAAATCCCTTTAGGTCTGGCCTATGGGTGTTGTTTCTCAAGAAATGAAAGAGCAAAGTGGTAAGCATGCCTGGGTGAG
>VSMD01134065.1:0-60116 GCA_008750895.1 Mirza zaza | reverse complement strand
AAATAACTTAGGTACGGCCGGGCGCGGTGGCTCACGCCTGTAATCCTAGCTCTTTGGGAGGCCGAGGTGGGCGGATCATTTGAGCTCAGGAGTTCGAGATCAGCCTGAGCAAGAGCGAGACCCCATCTCTACTATAAATGGAAAGAAATTAATTGGCCAACTAATATATATAGAAAAAAAATTAGCCGGGCATGGTGGCGCATGCCTGTAGTCCCAGTTGCTTGGGAGGCTGAGGCAGCAGGATTGCTTGAACCCAGGAGTTTGAGGTTGCTGTGAGCTAGGCTGACGCCATGGCACTCACTCTAGCCTGGGCAATAAAGTGAGACTCTGTCTCAAAAAATAAATAAATAAATAACTTAGGTAGAAGAGTTAATACTTTTTAAATTCTGGAGTTGAAATTCAAAGAATGGGGGTTTTTAAGACATATCACCTCCTTACCAAATTAACAACCACCTGGGACAAAACATCTAAACTGCAAAGCCCTAGATATGTCATCTATGAAAGCTAACTGAAAATATCCTTCCTGGAAAAATTATTATGGGAACTACAAGTAACAGATACCAAAGCACTTTTAAAACTATATTAATCTAAATTCATAAATTATTAATGGAGCAGCCAGTGGTAATACTGCAAATATGAGAAAAAGATTTTCTAAGATAAACTAAAATATAAACCCACTTGGCAATTTAAAACATATTTTATTAGATATACACATTTATTGATATTTAGATATAGATATGCTAATATTAATATTTTAAAACTGCTGGCTAAATATTAAAAAGTTCCCAAGCAAAAAATATTACCAGGGATAACAATTGTGATTTTGTTACCATAAGGGGGCCAACTCACCAAGAGGATACAACAATCTTAAATGTTTGTGCACTAAATAATAAGGCTTCAAAATATATAAAGCAAAAATATATGGAATTAAATGAAAAGTAGACAAGTCCATAACTATGACTAGAAATTTCAATAACCCCTCCTCTCTTTTTCAGAGTCACTGTATTTTATTGTACAACAGTGAAATATATTTTTCTTCACAGCTATTACTAAACACAATTATCCCCCAGTTTATAACAACAAAAACAAAACAAAACAAACAAATAAACCCCACCAGAATAAAAACAATCTGAAAATGTACACAGCCTCATATCTACCCACCCTTAACCTTAGCTCTTGGCTTGGACTACCGTTGTGCCTAATCCCTTCCCCTCAGTGACTGATAGAATAAGTTGACAGAAAATTAGTAAGGATATAAAAGACCTAAACAATGCTAGTTCACTGTCCCTCAGACCATTGGAGGGACAGACTATAGTTTAAAAAAAACTATGAACAAATTCCTATGCATCAATCTGAGTAGAAAAGCAGAGTGGAGAATATTTAGTCTTTGATGAAAAGAAAAGACAAAAATAATACCGTAGAGAAATTATTAAAGACAGTTGAGTAGAAAGGTGTATACAATACTTTTGATAAGACCCAAGAGCATGGTATACTTTTTATTTATTTTTATTTCAGCATATTATTACAGGGGTACAAATGTTTAGGTTACATATTATTGCCTTTGCCCCACCCAAGTCAGAGCTTCAAGCATGTCCATCCCCTAGAGCAGGGGTCCTCAGCTTTTTAAACAAGGGGCCAGTTCACTGTCCCTCAGACCACTGTCCCCTCTGGAGCGCCAGACTATAGTTTAAAAAAAACTATGAACAAATTCCTATGCACACTGCACATATCTTATTTTGAAGTAAAAAAACAAACGGGCAAAAACACCTGCATGTGGCCCGTGGGCTGTAGTTTGAGGCGCCTGCTCTAGACGGTGCATACCACACCCACTAGGTATGTATATACCACCCATCCCCTCCTCCTCCACCCACCTGCCTGACACTCGATGAATGTTATTACTATATGTGCACTTAAGTGTTGGTCAGTTAATACCAATTGATGGTGAGTACATGTAGTGCTTATTTTTCCATCTTTGTGATACTTCACTTAGTGAAGCTCTATCTAGAATACAAAAGGTGCTAGATCACCATTGCTTTTTGTGGCTGAGTAGAACTCCATGATATACATACCACATTTTATTAATCCACTCATGTATTGATGGACACTTGGGCTGTTTCCAGATCTTTGCAATTGTGAATTGTGCTGCTATAAACATTCAAGTGCAGATGCCTTTTTTATAGAATGTCTTTTGTTCCTTTGGGTAGATGCCCAGTAATGGGATTGCTGGATCAAATGCTAGTTCTACTTGTAGCTCTTTGAGGTATCTCCACACTACTTTCCAAAGAGGTTGTACTAGTTTGCAGTCCCACCAGCAGTGTATGAGCGTTTGTATCTGTCTGCATTCACACCAACATTTATTGCTTTGTGACTTTTTGATAAAGGCCGTTCTCACTGGAGAGAAGTGATATCTCATTGTGGTTTTGATTTGCATTCCCCTGATGATTAGAGATGGTATACTTCCTTAAATACTAACACAATCTTGGACTGCATTAAGTGAAAAATAACGATAATAGGCAGGAAATACTACTGCATTCTGTGCTGATCAGAACCAATCTACGGGATACATTTGTGTCTGCACACACCATATTTTAGGACAACCCAGAAAACCTACACTATATCCACAAGAGAACAACTTGTGGGGAAGTTAACCTACATCTCTTTTGACGTGTCATGGAAAATCAAATATGGGACTGTAGTTTCCAAAGAGACATAGAGGTATAAAAGAGAGCTGTAGAAAAATATACAATTCATATTATTTTTACTTTCATCTTTTAAAAGGACAATACTAAGGTTATTTTATAATACATGGAATGACAAAGGTTCATTTACTTAATGCTATATAATTGATACATATATGGTATATACTGGGGCTCTGTTCAAATTTTTTTTGAACCTGATACCTTTTTTGAAACCTGATAAGGTTGCATAGTCAAAAAAAAAAAAAAATGAGAACTGGTCTAGGGAATAGAATATCGGGAAAACAAAATATGACTGAGGCTTCCTGGTACTTGTCTTCAAATATTAGAAGGCTTTTCTTATAAAAGAAGAAATAGATTTATTCTGTATTTTTCAGAGGCAGAACTTGAACAAGTGGCTAAAAACTATAAGGATTAACACCTAATATAAGAACTTTCTAGTAATTAACATTGTCAAACCAGGGAATAGGTTGCCTTGGGAAATGATAAGTTTTTACTCCTTCATGTGGTCAAGACAAAAAATGGATAACTTTGTACTATTAAAGCTGCAAAAGAGATATGTGATTGCATAACAGGCCAAGTCAGAAAATCTCCAAAACTGCTTCTTATGTGTAAATATTGATAATTGATGATTATATGAAGTATTTAATATGAATATTATTGTATAATAAATAATTTTACTGGCCTTTGTCCCTGGGCTCCTAGGAGGGAGTCTCTAAAGGCTTGGAATTTCCAGAGTTATAGGAGGGTCTCTGTTATGCTTATGAGGTGATACATGATGGGCCTACAGACAGCTTCAGGATGGGGGCTAACCCTGCCAAAAGACCAACCATATGATTAGAGAGTTGGGGCTTTGCACCACGTGCCATCAGCCTGACCTCCTAACTTCCAGGGAGTGGAAGGGGACTGGAAACTGAGTCCAATCCCAGGGCCAATAAATCACACCCACATATAGTGAAACCCCAGTAAAAACTCTGGACTCTAAGTTCAGTAGAGATTTCTGGTTGGAAAACACACTAATGTGCTGGGTGGGTGACGGGTCCTGCTTTGATGGGGAGAAGGCACAGAAGCTCTGCATTCAAGACCCTCCAAGGCCTTGCCCTAAGTGTCTCTTCATTTGGCTGTGCCTGAGTTATATCCTTTATTATATAAAACTACACTCATAAGTATAGTGCTTTCCCGAGTTCTGTGAGTCATTCTAGTGAATTATTGAATGTGAGGGAGTTGTGGGAACTCCCAAATTTGTAGCCAGTTGGTCAGAAATGCAAGTGGCCTAGAGATCCCCCTGAACTTGTGGCTGGGGTCTAATGCGGGGGCCGTCTTATGGAGGACTGCACTCTTGTGGGGTCTGTGCTAGCTCTAAGTAGTTAGTGCAAGAATTAAACTGCAGTACACTAAGAAAATATTTCAGTACACAAGCTAGTGTTAGACCAGTTGGGACTGAAACAGAATGATTATATTTGATACATTTGCTCTAAACATACTCATTCTAATCTGTAGTGTTGAATACCGTAGACCCCCTTATCAGTGGGGGATATGTTCCAAGACCCCCAGTGGATGCCTGAAATTGTGGATAGTGCTGAATCTTATATATACTATGTATGAATTTCTTTTTCTTTCTTCACAATTTTATGGATAGAAAATTCATTCTTATTGTAGATCTTAGCAACTATAGCATACAATTTTTTTCTCTCCTTATTAAATAAGAACTTTTATCTTTTTACTAAAGGAAGCACTTTGTAGCATCTCTTTAGCATATCCAGATGGCCTGCATCATTCCTCTTATGCTTTGGGGCCATTATTTTAAAAAAGTAAAGGTTATTGAACATAAGCACTGTGATACCACAATAGTTGATCTGATAAAGTGACTAATGGGTAAGTAACATATACAGAGTAGATAATCTGGACAAAGGGATAATTCACAGCCCAAGGGGAACAGAGTGGGACAGCATGAGATCGCATCTTGCTACTCAGAATGGTATGCGATTTAAAATTTATGAACTGCTTATTTCTGTAATTTTCCATTTAATATTTTCAGACCATAGCTAACAGAAACTGTGGAAAGCAAACCCGTGGATAAGGTGGGACTACTGTATAGGTATTCACTTCCTCCTAATGCTAAAACAGACATTTTTGTGCACATAAAGTTGCACATTTCAGAAGGTAACCTCTTACTGGGAAAAGAATACTAAATAGGTAGATATTTAATGTATACTGATACTATAAAGATTCGCATAATACTTAGAAAATAATAATACTTTCGTTATTTGCTACAAGGTGAAACAATTCTACAACTGAAAAAAGGGAAGAACAAAGAAGAAACAACATTTAGCACTTTTCGACAAAGTAATTCTGCTAAAAATATAGGCCACAACAATGTAGTGTGTTAATTATTACCTGGTCTATAAATTCATGTAAACTAAGAGCTAAACTGAAGGTTTAATATTTAACATTTATTAATAGTAAAAAACAAAACAACAAAAAGAAACACATACACAGGTTGTACCTACAAAAATAGTCAAAATACATTAACACCTCAGATTATTGATTAAAATTCATTAGCAGGTCCTAGAAAAATTAAATATTTTTAGACTAATTTAAATGTGTTTTTCCACAAGTAAATGTATTTTTTCACATTTCACATGTAAGACAGCACAATTAAGTTCATGCCAACATTCTATATTTAATTAGTTAATGTGGTGCTTACCTGGTTTAACAGCTCGCCCACATAGCTGGGGCTGTAGAAGAACTTGCAACATGGCAGGGTTGTTTAAACTTTTCATAATTTGTACTGGATTTGGCTCTGGAAGTAAGCCCTTTTGATTATTGTGCATCTTCAAAGAACACAGAAATAAGAAACATCAGCACAAGTGCAAAAGATGTCATGTTAAAGGCTTTCTTCCAGAAATTCTCATTTATCTGATAAGATTTATTTTATGATAAAAGCAATTTGATTTATATTATGTATTTTTATATACTTTCTACCACAGTTCTTCATTATAATGTTAGATGTTCCACCATATATATGACATGAAATCATCACAAAATATCTTGGTTAAATACCAATTGGCTTCAAGAGGACTGACAATTTAGTATAATAAATCTCTTCATAAAATTCAAATAGAAAGATGACAAGGGAATCTGAAGTTATTAGCAGAGAGATAACTTGTTGACATAAGATGAATACACTGATACTATAGAACAGTGTTATTATAATGTTCATCTAAAGTTTAATAATGTGGGTTGCCTTATAATTCAAAGTTTTCTTGTAATAAAGGTCTTTATTTCATTAATTTCATCCTCTACTATGAGACTAGAATGAACTAGCCTTACATGTATGTAACTGTAACTTCCTAAAAATATGAAATTATTTTCAGCTTTAATAAACAGCCTAATGACATAAAAGGAAAACTATAAACTTCTAGCCATCAGAAAATGGAGAACTGACAAAGACAACAGGATTCTTCTCCCCATCTAGATACTGAGGAAAGAATCATGGATCTGAGAAACTAACATAAAAGCTGTGAAAACTCTAGGGGAGATAGAAGGTATGAAGGTAAATAGCAGCAGAGAGCATGAAAGAGCCTGGATCTACAGACAGCATAATTCAGGAAGGGCTTTTGGGTTGCCTAGCTACTTTGCTCCCTCCACCCTGCCTTGGTGAGAGTGTGGCTTTCCTAGCCTGCACAGCAAGGCAGGGATCAGCCCAGTGACAACCACAGGACCAACGAAATTAACAGCAGGGTGGCACACAAGCCCAAAGAAGATGGGGGCCAGATAAAACTGGATGCAGGCAGACCAGCTGGTCATTGAAAATCTCCTTCTTAGCACCCCCTCCAACCATCTCAGTTCCTCCCTTCTGCACCAGCTGGGCAGGGTTACAACTGAAGAAGGCAGAACTTGGAAAAGAGGAGGGTTGGGAGTGGAGGTGAAGAGAAGGTCTCTAAGGTGCAGGGCTGCCTGGCTGGGGTGGGAAAGGGCTGGGGTGGGAAAAGGGCTGGGGTAGGAAACAGGGTGGGGTCAAGCCCAGATGGTAAAGGCAGAGAGAGCTTCTCTGACCTGAGGTCTTGGCTGCCTTCCCTAAACCCTAGCTAGGCCAGGCTTCAGCTCTCTCCTGATTACCTCCCTCCCCCCAACCTCTAAACAGTGACATAAAGGGAAGCTGATATTCCTCCCAGGGAAATAGGTATTCATTAAAAAAAAAAAATAGCTAGACATCTAGAGAATGCAGTCACTAAAAAATAATGGTGACAAATGGAACCACCTGTAAGAGATAAAGCAGAATTAATGGATAGGATATAAGAATGTCAAATAAACATAACAGACATTCTAAAAAAGATAATAGATTTTTATAGGTAACATGAAACAAAAACAAGCAGTCGTAAAGAATAACCAATGAGAAATACCAAGTATGAAAGACGTAAATGTTGAGAAAAAGTATTATAACAACAGCCCTCACTTACTATAGACTTGGTCCTGTTCTAAGCACTTTATATAGATTAAATCACTTAATCCTCAAAAAACAATTCTGTAAAGGTAGGTGTTATTATCCCCATTCTATAGATGAGGAAACTGAAGAAACTCAAAGCATTATTCTTAACCTGCGTCCTATGCTTTAACAGGGGTTAAATAGAAGGATTTGGTGACTAAAAAAACAAAACAGCAATCTGAAAGATCAGGTTAAGGAAACAGAAAATTCTAACAAACAAGGAAAAGCAAGGCGATGAAGAGGATAACATCTATACAATAGGAGTTCCTGAGGAGATAAAAATAAGGAAATCTTTGAAGAAATAATGCCTGAGAAATTTCCCATTAATAAAGAAAAATTAAAGACCACAAAATAAAAGGATTCACAATGTCCCAAACATAATGACTAAAGAAAAAACACACCTAGGCAAATTTTTTGGCATGAAATTTAAAAACATCAATGCCAAGGAAAAACTGCTAAAAGCCTCCAGTGAGAAGGAAGGAAAAAGAAATATTCCAAAGGAAAAAGAAACAGCTTAATATCATCTTCTATCTCAAAGCATCCACACTGGATTCAAAAAGACAATGAATTCATATTTTCAAAGTGTTCCAGGAAAAGAACTCTGAACCTAGATTCTGCGATTCACCTAAGCTATTATTTAAATATAAAAAAGAAATAAAAATATTCCCAACTATACAAGTTCTCGAAAGTTTTTATCACATGAATACTCTTTCAAAATGTCCTACAAGGAAGTATTCCAGTGAAAAAAGAAATAAATGCAAGATGTTATTACATGATATATGGAAATTAAGGTATATAATATTATAATTTTAATCCTGCATACAAAGCCACAAGCATAAAAACAACAACAAAAAAATTAAGGCAATCCCAAAGTAAAAATGTAGACACCAATATGGGAGTAGGTAGGGTAGGAGGGAGGATGCAGACAGAGGTGAGAATGAGTTCAGTGGGAAGACAGAGGCACTGGCAAACCGAGAGCTGTTAATAAATTAGGGACCATCGCCAGGAGGATAAAGATAGAATGTATAATTCTCAAACCAGAAGAAATTCTTATCTATCCAAAGTAGATGGGAAATGAAAATAAATGGAAAAAGTATAGTTAAACATGAAATAAGATGGCAAAATGATCCTAACATAACAATAATCAATATACGTATGTGTTCTAAATGCACCAATTAAAGACAGGAATGCTCATATTTGGCTTTTTAAAAAAGCAAAACAACATATTAGCTACAAGACACACACCTAAAACAAAATAATACAGAAATATAGAAAGGCTGATAAAAGAATGCCAAATATAGATCAAAAGAAAGTTGAGGTAGCCATTCTAGCAATAGAAAAAAAAAAATTTCAAGGTGGAAAAACACATACCTTGGTAAAACAATCTACTAAGTGAAGTATCCCAAGAATGAAAAAGCAAGCACCACATGTACTCACCATCAAATTGGTATTAACTGATCAACATTTAAGTGCACATATAGTAATAACATTCATCAAGGGTTGGGCAGATGGGAGGGGGAGGAAGGGATAGATATATACACACCTAATGGGTGTGGCACACACCATCTGGGAGATGAACGTGCTTGAAGCTCTGA
This sequence comes from Mirza zaza, assembly GCA_008750895.1. Lineage (NCBI taxonomy): Eukaryota > Metazoa > Chordata > Mammalia > Primates > Cheirogaleidae > Mirza > Mirza zaza. The sequence continues at coordinate 51,336 of VSMD01134065.1, read as the reverse complement.
CTCAGGTGGGTCAAGGAAAATACACATAACCTAAACATTTGTACCCCTATAATATGCTGAAATAAAAAAATTAAAAAAAATAAAAATATGGTATCATTTTCCTATTTTAAAAAAAGATTTCAAGGTAGTAGAGAGTTTTAAATGTTGCAAAGAGACCAAGCAATAAAAGACTGAAAAATACCCACTAGATCTGAATATTAAGAAACCCCTGTTAATGAGAACACATTCACTTCAACAGGGGAGGCAGAAATTACATTGCATTAGGCTGAGAGGGAAATGGGGAATTAAGAAATGGTAGCAATGCATGGAGCCTAATTGTTCAAGAAACTCTGGTGAGATGGTTGTAAAGAGAGAATTTTTAAAGGAAAAGGCTTGAGCATATTTCTAGCAGATGGGATGTACTAGTGGAGCAACAAGTGAAAATCAGCAGAAAGGTAAGGATCAAGAGCCCTGAGGATGGGGACGTGGTCATGAGCTCCTTTGGCAGCGTGGAGGCATAGCCTTGTTCACTGATGAATCCTAAACGTCTGTAACGGTGCCTTGCTCATAGTGGGTATCCAATAAGTACTTGTGGGATGAATGCTACTGGAGAGAGAAGGAAGTGAAAAATGGAGGTACGTTTGCTGGTGGCTGGGGGTTGGGGGAAGAACAGTTGAATGAATGAGTGCAACACACAGCCTTCACATCTCTATAAGGTAGGAGCCATGATCACCTCAGAGAAAGAACAAAAGCAGGAATAGAGTGAAGGTTTTCGACAATTGCTGTAGAAAATGGTAGAAAATAGTTGATGAGAGATGAGCTAGAGATTTGATGGAGGGCCAGCTATAAAAATAGCCACTCGTTTACAGTGGTGTCAAGCCAACCAGTTGTTGTTCTCCAAGAAGACATAGCACTGACTTCACAAGTAGGTGACTGGATGGACTCAGAACTGTAAACTCAGCAAATCAAATCCAACAAAGAGACAACCAGAGGAAATGCAGTTGATGGTGAACAAATGGCTGTAGTAGTGAATTATGTAAGCAAGGATATAAGAATGACAGAAGAACCTATGAGGGGACAAACCAAGAAAAAAGGGAGAAGTGATCCAGGACCAAAGGTGAGGTCAAACAGTAAGAGGAGGAGGGTGTAAAATTAAAGAGTAGAAGATAAATATAGCAACTTCCTGTCTCCTCTAATCTCCTCTTTCTCCAGTTCATCTATAGTCATTTTCAGACTAATATCTTGATGGCTGTATAGTCCTGTCAATGCCTTGTCTATATGTTTTATAAATTCCCCACTGCTTATCAAATTCATCTAAATTCTCTGGCTGAGTGCTCAATAGTCTTTCCTGATGGGGCATCAACCTATATCCAAATACCCCTGTATATACCCTGTCCAACCACCACTTACCATTCTGCCAGCATATTAATTCAGCTCATACAACTGTGTGGGTGGTTCTGTTCCACCTACAGGGACTACTCACTCTCCCTCCTTACAGTTGTCATATTTAGCAAGCAAAAATACAGGATGCCCAGTTAAATCTGAAGTTCAGATAAGCAATGAATAATTTTTTAATTTAAGTATATCTCATGCAAAATCTGTATTTCTCTGGTAATCCTATTCTCCACCCCCATCAACACATCAATACCTCATGCAACCTTTAATGTCACACTCAAATGTCATCTTAATCATGAAGTCTTCCCCAATTCCTTCAAAAGTATATTCCTTCAATTCAATCAACAAATATTTACTATGCTAAATACAGGGTAAAAACTGTGAAGAAGGAATAGTCTCTACCTCCCAGGAACTTCCAGGTTAGAGACGCAGAGAGAAGTAGACAGTTGGTATAAAAAAGTAGATATGATATGTCATATGAGCAAAAAGCAGGCACCTTTTCCTCTACTTACACGATGGACACCTATGAAAACTTCTTGAAAAAAGAGGCATGTTTTGAGGCACTCAAAACTTAGAACAGGAACTCAAATATTCACTGAATGAATGAACTCCCTTCAAAAAGCTTCTCAAGAAGAATATAAACATACTAAACATTTATTAAATATAATTTCTTTTTTTTATGACATCTTCTGCCTTGATTTGACAAAAATACCTCTAGCCAACTTTTTTTTTTTTTTTTTTTGAGACAGACTTTCAACTCTGTCACCCCTCGCTAGAATGTACTGGCATCACAATAGCTCACTGCAACCTCAAACCCCTGGGCTCAAGCGATCTTCCTGCCTTGGCCTCTCTAGTAGCTGGAACTACAGGTGTGCACCATGGCACCCAGCTAATTTTTTCTATTTTTAGTAGAGACAGGATCTCATTCTTGCTCAGTCTGGTCTTGAACTCCTGTGCTCAAGTGATCCTCCCACCTCAGCCTCCCTGAGTGCTAGGACTACAGGCGTGAGCCACCACACCTGGCCACCAACTTTTTATAAAAAAGAAAAATGTCTTCAATGTAATGGAATTACAATGGTGATTCAATCAATAATCACTTTGAATAAGTTAGATCTGTGGTTCCCAACCACTGGGCCCTGGACTGCTACTAGTCCATGGTCTGTTAGGAACCAGACCACACAGCAGGAGGTGAGTGGTGGGTGCGTGAAGTTTCATCTATATTTACAGCCGCTCCCCATTGCTCCCACCACTGCCTGAGCTCCGCCTCCTGTCAGAACAGCCTTGGCATTAGATTCTGCATTATGGTGAATTGTATAATTATTTCATTATATATTACAATGTAATAACAGAAATAAAGTAGACAATAAACGTAATGCACTAGAATCATGCCAAAACCACCCCCCATCCCGGTCTATGGAAACATTGTCTTCCATGAAACCTGTCCCTGGTGCCAAAAAGGTTGGGGACTGCTGGATTAGATAAATTAAAATGGTATTAGAACCTTCAGTATCCTAAAAAAAAAAAAAAAAAAAAAAAAGCTTACCACTCGTTGAGCTGCTATCAATGCTGCTAATGTACTTCGCCCTGGCGCTCCTGGGGCACAGAAGGAAACCTGGACTTTGCTTCCCTTGATGGTCACCCCATCTGCTGCTTGCTGAACCTCTTCAGCCTGCTCTGCAGTGTTATATTCAACCACTGCAAAGCCGCCAACATAACTACCTTCATCCTGTGCAAGCTGATGTAATAATACATTTTATTAAACAGGAATTCTGATATTTATTTAGAAACATTTATTTACAATATATAACTTTCAAATCCAAGAAGTAGTATATTGGAGCATGATACTGGTGAAAAAATAATGTATTCTTTCTCTATGAAAATAGAAGTTTGCTAATTGCTTAGATGCGGTTCTTCCTGAAGACAGGAAGATAAACAAGAATTTATAAAGTTTCTTTTTAATTCTTTGATCTTCTAATTTATTTTAACAGTCAAAGACCAAATGGTAATAATCCCTACATATTAAGAAATATATACAACTGATAATTTATAGGAAAAATATGAGGCCACAATAATTAAAACTTTCTTTAAAACAAAATTTACCAGATATGTGGACAATGAAACACACTGAACAATTATTTAATATTTGACCAATGTAAAACAGTTAATATTATCAAGAAGAAAGGTAGGAAAAACAATATTTTAGACAGATCGCAGGAATTTCATCAAGTGTACCAAAGCAAGCCTTATTTAGGAAAATTGTGCCCCAGGTTTGTTAAAATACCACAACAACACACAACTTTTATTCTTCTGAATGTGCCCTAAATAAACCCTTGCCATACAGAACTTGATTTATCTCCAGTCACCCACCTGTAAGAGTGTAAAGGAAGATACTAAAGTCCTGGATCTGTAAAGACTGGTACAAAGAGCAAAAAATAAAAACAAAATGAGACGCTAAAACGTTTCTAAGTTTTGAACATGTCTGAATTATCTTAAATATATTTATGGTATAAAGAGATAAATGTGACAAAATTCAGTTTGGTGTGTCTTTGATATTATAGTTTAATCATTTCTTAGTCTTAAAAGTTTCTCTTCTCTTATTTTTGAAGCTTAACTTTCTTTTACTTTCTTCTAGGTTTAGACCAAATTTCTAGTTTTCCTTCACATTACATCTTCCCTTTAAAACTGTCCTCAAATGTCTTTTTCTCTATAAAAACTTTTCCAATCCTGAAGTTGTTTTATTACTCTTTTGGAACCTTTAAAAATATTTTTTACTGTTCCTGCTTCATTATGATGATACCTATATGAATTGTGATAGCATCTGAGTCTTTCAAAAGACAAAATCATTTTAAGTCCATAGAATCAGTAGTTTCAGGGAAAACTACTTAGGTTCAATATAAGGGCCATTCAAAGATGTAATAGTCTGACTTGTAATCTACTTAATTTTCCATTAAAGTATTTGGCAGAAGCTAAATAGTCACTCAAAAATATTGTATTAAACATTTTTTCTATCAGGTGTAAAGCTAGACTAGATAATCTCTAAGGTCCCTTCCAACTCTGGGATTCATAATTCAAATATGATTTTGTTAAGGTCCCTCTCATTGTGGGATTCATTATTCAGATACAATTCACAATAAATGGCTTTTCCCTCTCATTTTCTTCAAAGGCCTCAATTAAAGGTACAAAGAATTATGTACGGCCACAGGATGACATCACTACATAATTCTTAGTATTCAAGAATAGCACCTCAATAAACCAATCAACTTTTAATGACTGGACAAGGATTTAATAAAATATTTGTCACAAAATATTCTAATTTTATACAGTTTGGAAAGTTTGATGCTTATTATATTGGGATTACAGGAGTAGAGATATAAGAAAAAGATGGCAGCACTAATCTTAAAAGTATATATTATTCCATGATCTCACTCATGTGTAGAATCTAAACAGACATCTCACAGAAGTAGAGAGTAGAATGGTGGTCACCAGGGGCTGGGGTGATTGGCGGGGGGCAGAAGTATTGGAGAGATGTTGGTCAAAGTATAAAAATGTCAATGAGATAGGAGGAATGGGTTAAAGAGATATTTTGTACAACATGGTGACTATAGTTATAACAACAATATATTGTATTCTTGAAAATGCTAAGTGGATATTCTCACCACAAAAATGATAACTATGTAAGATAATACAAATGTTCATTAGCTAGATTTAGCCATTTGACAATGTATACATTATATTAACACTTCACATTGAACATAATGCAACTTTATCCATTTTTTTTAACTCATAAAATATGTATATACTCCAAGTCCAAAATTTCTACTGCAATACTAAGAACTCAACAAACGTATGATTGAAGAAAAAAAAAGGGAGATAGGAGGAGAAGGAGTATGGAAGAAAAGGTGGTAAAGGGAAGACAGAGAAGGAAGAAATGAAGAGAAGCAAGAGAGAAAGAAATGATCAGTTGCTGTATAAAATCTGTAAGGAAAGGAGTTCTATACGGTATACATTTTTCTATTTATTAGGATATATTTAATCTTAAATGATAAAGAGCTTGAAAATTCTCACCGGTGCTGTCAGTTTTCAGGATCTTCTCTAAACGTCTCACCTAGCATGACCTCATTAAAACAGAATTATACATTCTTTTTAAACTTCATAATATTTTTCTTTTCTTCATCATATCGCTCTTCACACAGGGTTTGCAAGTATTTGCTTGTCAGTCTCTTCTCCAGAATGATGAAGTTCTGAGATAAAGTATCTTTTTAATTTTTTTTTTTTTTTTTTGAGACAGAGTCTCACTCTGTTGCCCTGGCTAGAGTGCCGTGGCGTCAGCTCACAGCAACCTCAAACTCCTGGGCTCAAGTGATCCTCCTGCCTCAGCCTCCCAAATAGCTGGGACTACAGGCATGTGCCACCATGCCCGGCTAATTTTGTCTATATATTTTTAGTTGGCCAATTAATTTCTTTCTATTTTTAGTAGAGATAAGGTCTTGCTCTTACTCAGGCTGGTTTCAAACTCCTGACCTTGAGCGATCCACCCGCCTCGGCCTCCCAGAGTGCTAGGATTACAGGCGTGAGCCACCATGCCCAGCCCAAGATAGAGTATCTTTTTATTCTCTGCGTTTCTGACACTTGGCATAGTGTCTGGCATAAAGAACATGGCAAATAAGAATTGGATAGATGAATGGATCAATGGGTAAATAATTGGACAAATGGATGGAATGAGAAGGTGAATGAGTAAGCAATGGATGTGCTAAGGCATACTTAACTACCTAAGAATACATTCTTGGCTTATCAACAGAAGGAACTGATTTAAAATTTCCCATAACATTAAAATCTTAATTACAGACTAAAACAGAATTAAACTATTCACTGTGATATTCATACAGGTATGATAAATTTAAGTGCATGTAAAATAGATACATATGCATACATTTTTAAATATTTCTAATGATCTCTTAAAAATACATACCTGGCAAAACACAGGTTTATGAACACTGGAAAAAAATTGCAACAGCTCTTCTGAATCCCTGTAGTCACTAGGGAGTTTATCAATACAAAGGCACTTAGAATGAATGAGCTCTGAGGCCAATAGATTAACATCCATCCATTGTGCAAAGAGTGCTGATGCTCCTAACTGTTTACCCAATAGCTCCAATCTAGCCTTTGCAGCAAAGTCCTTTTTCATGTATTCCACAAATCCATAGCCTTTGGAATGGCCAGTAACTTCACTATAGACCAGAAAACATCTCTCGATATTTCCATAAGCACGAACAAGTTCTTCAAACTCTTCTAGTGTAAAAGAAATGGGCAGGTGGGTAATACACAGCAAAGCATCTGTTGGCTGGAGCTGGACTATTAAGTCTTTTCCTCGAAAAGAATATTGATGAAATGTCTGAATTGCATTCTGTGCTTGTTCTCCATTCAATAATGTAACAAAAGCTGCAAGATAATAAAATGAATTAAAGAGCTTTCTAGGCCAATGTTTTCAAACTTTTTTGATTGTGACCCACAGTAAGAAATATATTTTATGTCTGCAACTTAGTACACACATATATTATTTTATGAAACAAAACTATCATTAAGTAATACCCCTACCATATGCAATGTACTGATAATTTTTATTCTATTTTCTTGTGTTTTTTAATGCTGACAAATCCACTAATTTTATGACCAGTAACCAAAATAGAAAATATAGGAATTATATTAGGAATTTCACTGTAAAATCCTACAATATTCTGGGATTTTTTTTATTTTTTTGTTTTTTAAATAATCTTTTCCAACCACACACATATTTAATTTTTCTTCTCAACAACCAGTAATATAAAATTTTATGAAGCATTTATAAATACCCTCACTGGAATAAAATGAGGTTACAAAACCTTTTTTTATTTCAAGAGTTCTAAAAGACCCTCTTTGATAGCAAGGACCTGAAAAAATGAAGGTACAGCAAAAAGACACACAGATGCTCAAAGGAGGCCAGTTCTTTCTCCAATTCATATACATTTCCTTCAAATCATATTAATTAGATTGAAACAGCACACACACACACACACACACACACACAACTGGATATCCTTTCTTTTTAGTTTTTTTGGTTTTTTTTAAGTATTACAGGGTACAAATAATTGTGGTTACATGAATCACTTTTTTTTTTTGTTTTTGAGACAGAGTCTCACTCTGTTGCCCGGGCTACAGTGCTGTGGCATCAGCCTAGCTCATAGCAACCTCAAACTCCTGGGCTCAAGTGATCCTCCTGCCTCAGCCTCCCAAGTAGCTGGGACTACAGGCATGCGCCACCATGCCCAGCTAATTTTTTCTATATATTTTTAGTTAGCGAATTAATTTCTTTCTATTTTTTTTAGTAGAGACGGGGTCTCACTCTTGCTCAGGCTGGTCTTGAACTCCTGACCTTGAGCGATCCACCTGCCTTGGCCCCCCAGAGTGCTAGGATTACAGGCGTGAGCCACTGCGCCTGGCCACATGAATCACTTTTATACAGCCTGAGTCACATTTTACGAGTGACTATCACCCAGATATTGTTCACTGTACTTGTTAGGCAGGTTTTTGCCCGTTGCTTCCCCCCCATCCCCCTTGGTTGATTGTTGTTGAGTTTTACTTCCCTCTGTGCACATGTGTGCTCATTGGTTAGTTCCAATTTAGTAATGAGTACATGTGGTGTTTTTCCATTTTTTAGATCCCTCATTTAAGATAATGGTCTCCAGTTCCATCCAAATTACTGCAAAAGGCATTAATTCACCCTTTTGTATGGTTGAGTAGTACTCCATGGTATACACATACCATATTTTGTTAATCCACTTGTGAACTGATAGGCACTTGGGTTGATTCCACATTTTTGCAAAATTGTGAATTGTGCTGCAATAAACATTCAAGTGCAGATGCCTTTTTGATAAAATGACTTCTTTTCCTTTGGGTAAATACCCAGTAGTGGGATTGCTGGATCAAATGTAGGTTGACTTTAAGTTCTCTGAGCAATCTCCTGTTTTCCATAGAGGTTGCACTAATTTGCAGTCCCATCAATGGTGTTTAGGCATTCTTTTCTCCCTGCATCCACATCAGCATCTATTGTTTTCGGACTTTGTAACAAAGGCCATTCTGACTGAAATAAGGTGATAAATCTCATTGTGGTTTTAATTTGCATTTCCCTGATGATTAGTGACATTGATCATTTTTTCATGTTTATCGACAATTTTTCTACCTTCTTTTGAAAAGCTTCTGTTCATGTCTTTGACCCACTTTTTAATAGGGTTGCTTGATTTTTTTTTCTTGGTGATTTGCTTGAGTTCTTTGTAAATTCTGGTTATTAGCTCTTTATCAGATGTATAGATTGTGAATATTTTCTCCCATTCTGTAGGTTGTCTATTTGCTGTTAATTTTATTTCCTTGGCTATGTAGAGCTTTTTAATTTAATCAAGTCCCATTTATTTATTTTTGTTGTTTCTGTGATTGCCTTTGGGATCTTCTTCATAAATTATTTGCCTAGGTTGCCATCTAGTAGAGTTTCCCCCACATTTTCTTCTAGAATTCTTATGGTTTCTTGCCTTACATGTAAGTCCTTTATCCATTTTGAATTAATTTTTATAAGTGGTGAGAGATAAGGATCCTCTATTTCATTCTTCTGCATGTGGCTATCCAATTTCCCCAACATGATTTTTTTGTACAGGGATTCTTTTCCCCAGTGTATATTGTTGTCTGCTTTGTCAAAGATCAGATGGCTGTATGTAGATGATTTTATATCTGGGTTTTCTGTTCTGTTCCATTGGTCTATGCTGCTATTTTTGTGTCAGTGCCATGCTGATTTAGTTACTACAGCCTTGTAGTATATAGTTTGAAGTCCAGTAAGATGATGCCTCCCAATTTGTTCCTTTTGCTTAAGGTTGCTTTTGTTGTTTGGCTCTTTTCTGGTTTTACATGAAGTGTAGAATTATTTTTTCTAACTCTGCGAAATACGATGTTGGTATTTTCATGGGAATTGCACTGAATCTGTAAATCACTTTAGGTAGTATGAACATTTTAACAATGTTGATTCTACCGATCCATGACCATGATATGCTTTTCCACTTGTTTGTATCTCTGATATACTTTTTGGATGAACAATATCAAATGAAAAAATTACAGGATTTTGATTTTGGACAAGAAACTTAACTTTATATCTTTATGAAACAATAAAAAGCATCTGTCCTGTCTACCTAACGAAACTGTTTCAGCATCAAGCAACAAATGCAATATGACAATTTATATAATCAAAAACATGATACAAGGTTCTAAATCAATGAAATATTATGCCCATTCACATCTGATAAAATTAAAATTTAACCATCAATTTGTTTAATCTGTTGTCATAAGAGAATATAAAAGATTTTGACCAATTGTACAGGAAAAATTTAATGCCCCTATTCAAAGAAATAACACAGGGCAATCCACAAATTACAAATGAATTGCTCTCTGAGAGTTCCTCCCTCTCCCTCTGGAACATATAGTGAAGTTGCTCCATGTGAGCATTTCATTTACTCAAATTAAATTAGAACAACATGGTAATATGTTGTAAATGGCTTATATATGTGTATACACACACACACACACATATATGTATAGCAAAAGACAGAATTTAAATAGCCTGGGTAATCTGCCTGTCATTTCGCTCAGTCTGCTCTTTCCTCAATTGCTCTTAGTGCCTATGCAGCTCTCAGAGTAAGAGCATCTCACCACACTGAGTGTGATGCTAACATTTAGAGAAACACATTTGTCATTTAACATTGTCTCCACATACAAGGAAACCATTGCCAAAGGAACAGCTGACTCTTCCAACACTAGAGAAAAAATGGCTTTGCTGCCCTTAGTGAGACTATCTGTGGGTTTCTAATACCCTTCTTAAAGGGGGCTGGAACTGTTTTGATTCTATGTCTTTTTTCATTATGCTGACATACCACTTAACTCTATTGTTCTAAAACAAGGAAATGAGTCAACAGTTTGTAAATACTGGTTATGTTCCTATATCAGCCCACAAAATCATTAGCTCTTACTTGACTTTAATTCTCAGGGTACTTGAAACTGTTAATCATTCCTTTCCTTAACTTCCTTGATATACTCTTTCCTGATTCTACTCATAACTGTCCAAACACCGCTTCCTCTATTTCCTTTCTAGATCTTTCTCTTCTACTCACACCTGCAGGGTGGTACTCCTTAGGGTGACTTCCTGACAGATGCATTCATGGTAACACCCCTGTGGCCATATCTGGCAGTCCCAAACCACTGAATCTCTCCTCTCTCACTCCACACCCTCTTCCCCTCAAGCATTCATGCCCATTCCCATTTACTCAGTATTATGTGCCAGGTACCAAGTTAGACACTGGAAATGTGCTAGTGAACAGAACAGGTAAGATCCCTTGCAACAAAACTCACAATCCAAAAGGGGACGCTAGACATTTAATAAAGAGTTACAAATGTGGTATCATCAAAGTAGTATGAGGGGCTAATGAAAGCAATTAAATACAGCTCTAATGACTACCACAATATAATGGCACAGATTGGAAAATATGCTCCCAATCCATAAGTGTTTAACTCTATGTAAAGAGGGAGGGAGGAAATGGAATTAGTAGTAGAAATCGAATTTCATCTGTATCTGTAATGTTCCTTTTTACTATTTTCTTTAAAAAAACCTGAAAATAATCAATAGATCTATTTTAGGCTGTAGCATCTATATTCAAATATATTAACAAAATATTAACATTTGTACATTGTAACATTGTAATGTGTACATAGTGGTTATATCATCCTCCATACTTTATTATCTCAAAAAGATGCTTTTAAACAATTAAATATCACATGCACACAAAAGAAATAATCTAGTTTAGTCTTTTAGTCTCATAATATAGAACTAATATCCAGAAAAACTAATCAAGTTTCCCAGTGTGCCTAGCCACACAGTCTATTCCCTAAGTCCAGAAATATATTATTAAAATATCATAGGGACATCAAGCCCTGTGATATTTTATGAAAAACACTTATTATAACAGAACATTCATTGTAAAAATTCATGTATCTAGTAACATATTCATTTATGTGATTAAAATTTAGAGTATTAATATTACTTTCAGAAAATAAATTGTGTAACATTTATATGATTTAATGCTTAAGAATTTCATGATTAGTTTAAGCACAAAAAGACACTAAGTTGTTTTGTTCTATAATGAATATGTAGAATCAAAATAAAATTAGATGCTTAGAACTGAAATCTTACCCGTTCGTTTATTTCTGTCCACATAACAATACTTTAACTCATAGTCTTTTAGCAAATCATGAACCTCCTGAAAAAGACAAAACCACAAATTCAATAAACACACAAATAATAATCTTATTATTGCTATTATGATAGTTAACATTTACTTAGCTTTTAGTAGGTACTAGGCACTGGATTCACTTCTTTTACTAAACCTCAGGAAGAACAGAGTGAAGTCAAGTTGCCAAGGTCATATAGCTAGTAATTTGCTGAGAGGAGATTCAACCAATCGGCCTGGCTCCAGAGACATCTTGCCTTATTCCTTCCAGTACTAACTTCAAAAATAGTACACTACCATTAATAGTTACAAAAACAATACCATGAGTGCTCTAATAAGTAATCATATAATATGGAAATGGAAAATAAGTAACAGGACAGTTACAGTTGAGAAATATTTTCCCTTTTAACCCAGTGCAAGAGGGGGAAAAAAAGTGATGTAACAAAGTATAAAAATATAAAGCTGGGTGAAAAACAGATAGTTCTCTATGATAAAAACGATAAAGTTGATAATTTAGTATTCCTTATGAGAAAGCCAATATTACAAATATTTTAAAATACATATACTTACCAATTTTGTAAAATATTGTTTTCTAAATCATATGGTACTGTGTTCCATGTGCAAATTAGTTTATGTTACTAATTTTTTATCTTGTAAACTTCAATGTTTTCTTAGACTTACAGAAACATTTACTATATTCATTAAGAAAGCATAACTCTTCTCAATAGCCTAACATAAACATCTTGCCAATTGACTAATTTAATACTTTATGTAGAAGGTGACATGGTTTTGTTTGAAGGGATCCAGTGTGTGCTTTTAGTTGCACAGAATCTAATCTTTCATTTCACTGGTTAACAGCCATCAAACGCTAGATAAAGAACATGATACTGCTCTTCACATTATCAAGTATCTGTATACAAATGATATGTTATGTTACTCATTCAGTTAAGAGAACCACCTAAAAGAGAGCTTAAATATTCAAAGAGGCCTTCTGTGACTTGAAAACACCCATATTTCTAATCATAGCTCTGCCTCGTATCAGATGTGGGATACAGTGTTTGCCAACTGGGAAACCTTACAAAGCTTCCTACAAAGAAAAAACCAATTATTTTTCCCCATGCCCTGGTTGCTTTGACCCAGGCAAAAGTGGGTCATCCCTCAATTTGAGCCTTGGTAAGTTGGCCAAATTAAAAACAAAACCTGAAAGAAAGTCCTAACAACCGTTTGCCAAAATTCTCCTATGCTCTGTCACACAGAACTGAAAGGATTAAAATTATAGTTCCCTATACTAATCTAGTTTTGTAACATTTATACTAACTTACTAATTTTAAAGAATGAAATAGCACCTTTGATTAACACACTTTGTCCTCTGACTGCCATTATCAGTTACAAATTTCTTAGAGCAAGATAAGTTAATCAAAATTGGTATTACTAATAGATAGCTTTAATAACCTACCACCAATACCTGCCTGAGTTTCTAGCCTGCTGGCATGCCCTACAGATTTTAGACTTGCCAGCCCCCACAACCTTGTGAACCAATTCCTTAAAATAACATATTCTGGATACTAATTCTATGTTGTTAACTGTATTATAAATGTATTCCTCTACAGTGTGATCTGGTTTTTTGTTCATTTGTGAAGTTTTTGGTGAAGAGGAAGATTTTCGTTTTAATAAAGTCAAATCTTATCAAGTCAAATCTTTATCAATCTTCTCCCTTAAAATTATGCTTTGTGTCCCTCAAGAAGTCCTTTCCTAACTGATACAATATTTCCTTTTGTTTTTCAATAGCATAAAATATTTCAGTTTGGAGTTTGTTTTTATGTGGTGTGAGATAGACATTTTTTTTCTTTTCCCTTATGGGAAATTGATTTTATTCTTTTCCCATATGGGTAACCAGCTGTCGGGGCATCACCGTTGTATAGTCCACCATCCTTTCCTTGATGATCTACAAAGCCACCTCTCTCACCTCTCAAGTTCCAAGATTTCTATGGGTTTTCCTGCCCCCTGCTTTCGATTCCATTGGACATTTTGTCTATACTGTGCTAATAGTATACTGTCTTAAATAATATTATACTGACTTAGCTTTATAAGTAATAGTATATAGTAATATAGTAATAGTATACTGACTTAGCTTTATAAGTCTTGATATCTGATAAAACAAACCCTCTTTTTAACTGCTGTATAATATTACCTTTTAGGAATATACAATAATTTGCTTGACCAGTCTCCTGTTGATGGACATTTGAGTTGTTTCTACTTTGGGGCTACCAAGAATAAAGCTGGAGGTAGAACTGCTGAGTAGAATATACTAAGAAGTAGAATTGTTAAATTATATGGTAGGGATATGTTTATCCTTAAGAGAAACTGCAAGTTTTCCAAGATTTTTTAACCAATTTATACATTCAACAGCATAATATTAGTTACCATTGTTCCACATTCTAGGCAACAGTTGGTATTTTCTGTGTTTTTAATTTGGCTGGTGAAAGTGCAAATATATCCAATTATGGTCTTATTTTGAATTTCCTTGATGCATAATGATATTATGGACCTTTTTATTTGCTTATTGACCATTTGTGTATTCCTTTTCTGTAAAATGCCTATTCTAATCTTACACTGGGTTGTCTTTACTAATTTGTAGAATTTCTTTATAAATTCTATGTTATTTTTATTACCTGTAGAATTTCTTTACAAAAATAGCATATACAAAAACATATATATGCTTTTTTTTGGTTTGGTTTTGTTTTTGCCTGGAACTGCATTTGGATGTTCCACACCAGTCCTTTGTCAAATATAGGTCTTGCAAACATCTTTGAGCCTGTGGTTTGACTATTCACTTATTAATAATGTCTTTTTGGCTGGGTACAGTGGCTCACACCTATAATTCTAGTACTCTGAGAGGCCGAGGCAGGAGGACTGCTTGAGCTCAGGAGTTCCAGACCTGCCTGAGCAAGAGTGAGAGCCTGTCTCTGTAAAACAAAAAAATTGGAAAATTAGCTGGGCATGGAGGTGTGAGCCTGTAGTTTCTGACTACTTGGGAGGCTGAGGCAGGAGGATCACTTGAGCCCAGGAATTTGAGGTTGCAGTGAGCTATGATGATACCACTGCACTGTAGCCGCGTGACAGAGCAAGATTTTGCCTCAAAAAAAGTCTTTTTGATGAGAAGATATTAATTTTAACAAGGTCCAATCACTCATATTTTCTTTTCTGGTTAATGTCTTTTGTGTCCTATTTAAGAAAATTTTACCTATCAAGGACGTGAGCACATTATCTTTTCTTCTGGAAAGTTTATTATCCTAACATTTACATTTAGGTAATGACCCATCTTAAAGAATTTTTCTAAATGGTGTTAGGTAGGAGTCAAGGTTCAATTTTTTTCTATATGAGTATCAAACTACCTCAGCATCATTTATTGAAAAGACCATCCTTTTTACAATTGACCTGCTATATGGATTAATTTCTGGACTCTATATTCTGTTCCATTGGTCTATTTGTCTAGTTGTACCAATGTCACTTTATATAAATGATTATAGGTTTATAGTAAGCTTTGAAATCTGGTAGTATAAGTCTTCTAACTTTTTTCCCTTCAATTTATCTTGGCTATTCTATGTCCTTTGCATTTATGTATAAATTTTAGAATCAGTTTATCAGCTTCCAAAAAAAACATACTACTAGGAATTTGAGTGGGATTGTATTGACACTATAAATCAGTTTGGGAATTGACATCTAAATAATATTGAGTTTTCCAACCTGTAAATATGGAATGTTCTTCCATTTATTGAGGTCTTCTTAAATTCTTCTCTGAAATATTTATAGTTTTCAGTATATTTTGCATGTTTATTAGATTTATTACATTTGATATTTTTGATGTTATTTGAAGTTGATTTTTAGAATTGATTTTTAATTTTCTAGCAATTGCCAGTATATAGAAATATGTTGATATTTATATGTTGACCTTGCAAGTATCAATCTTGCTAAATTCACTTAATTCTAAGTTTATTATAGTCTTTTTATTTTTTTATATAATCATGTTATCTGCAAATAGACAGTTTTACATCTTTCTTTTTGATCTTCAAACTTTATTTATTTAGCTGTACTGTGCTAGCCAGGACTTCCAATACAGTCTTGAGTAAAATTGATCTCTGTATTGTTCCTAATCTCAGGGGGAAAGCTGTCACTATTTCACCATTTTTTTTTTTTTGAGACAGAGTCTCACTCTGTTGCCCCAGCTAGAGTGCTGTGGTGTTAGCCTAGTTCACAGCAACCTCAAACTCCTGGGTTCAAGCAATCCTTCTGCCTCAGCCTCCCAAATAGCTGGGACTATAGGCATGCACCATCATGCCCGACTAATTTTTTTATATATATATTTTCAGTTGTCCAGATAATTCCTTTCTATTTTTAGTAGAGACGGGGTCTCGCTCTGGCTCAGGCTGGTCTTGAACTCTGGACCTTGAGTGATCCTCCCTCCTTGGCCTCCCAGAGTGCTAGGATTACAGGCATGAGCCATCATGCCTGGCCAATATTTCACCATTGAATATGACTGCTTTGGGTTGCTCTAGTTAATCTTTTAAGTTTGAGAATGTTCTTTTCTATTCCTGCTTACTATGAGTTTTATGATGAATGGATGTTAAAATTTGTCAAATGCTTTTTCTGCATCTATCAAGATGACTTAAATCCCATCTTCTTGACAGTGATCTCCAAACTCTTATTTCCACCATAAACTTCTTTCCTAAGCTCCAAACCTATATATGCTATTGTTTTGTTTGGAACTGCATGTGGATGTTCTACACCAGATAATACTTTTTTCGGGGGCCCAACATGGGGCCTATCATATAATGCCTTTCACAATATTAGCTGAGTAGATGTGGTCAATTCTAACTTGGCTGGGCTGGGCACAGTGGCTCGCAACTGTAATCCTAGCACTTTGGGAGGTGGGATGATCCCTTGAGGCCAGGAGTTCAGGACTACCCTAAGCAACACAGTGAGACCCCATTTCTACAAAAAATAGAAAAATTAGGCAGGTGTAGCAGTGGCGCATGCCTGTAGTCCTAGCTATTCAGGAGCCTGAGGCAGGGCTGCTTCAGTCCAAGAGTTTGAAGCTGTAGTAAGCTGTAATGATGCCACTGCACTCTAGCCAGGGCGACAGAACAAGACTCTATCTCAAAATAAAAAGGAGGGAAGGAAAGGCAGGAAAGGAAGGGAAGGAAAGGAGGGGAAAAAAAAGAAAAAAATAACTTGGCTAAATTTTAAACACTTCCAATATAACTATCTGGCTGTAAAGTTGATTTGAGTACGAACTTTTTGCCAGGAGAACGTTTTGACTTGGCATAAAAGAAATTAATAAACTTTTAGCTTTTTCTTTTTAAGAGATGAGGTCTTGCCTTGTTGCTCAGGTTGGACTCAACCTCCTGGGCTCAAACGATCCTCCTGCTCTAGCCTCCTGAGTAGCTGGGACGACAAGCACATGCCACCACACTCAGCTAGCTTTTTAATCAACAGTATAATAATTTACTACTTACTTTATTTCAGGCACTTTATAGATATTATGTCATTTAATCCTAACAACCCTAAGATTATAAACATGGATTTTTATCATCTAGATAATAAAGATGAGAATGTTGAGGCCTAGAAAAGTTAAGTGACTTGTCCAGACAATATGTGATGGAGCTAGGATTCAAATCCAGATTGCAGACTCTGGAGCAAACACAACAAACTACTACATTGTATCATATCTCAAGAATCACAAACATAAATTCACAAACATTACACACATAAAAAATCTATCGAATATTAATTCCCACTGCATCCTTGACCTTCTAAACTCAAACTAGGGATCAGGGCAAGAACAAAGTTTGGAATGCCTACCACACGAAATGCCTTGGAGACAAAAAAAAAAAAAAAAAACCCAAAGAAACACAATTTTACTTTTTGACAGCTAGAAATCTGATTCCATCACTCCCTATTTAAATATTTCCCTTAAAATAAAATCCAAACTCCCTAATATAGCCTACAAACTTTTAATTATCTGATCCTGGTTAATGTGTCAGCCTTATAGTTTACCACTGCCCCTCTCAAACTCTGCCTCAGCCACAGCGAACTAATTCCGGTCACGTTTTTTGCCTTGTCTTTAGGATTTGGTATATCTTGTCACTACTGCCACAGATATTCTATTAATACATCCCTCTCTTTGCCTTTCTTCCCTTAGCTACCTTCTCTCACCTTGGGTCTCAGGTGACTTTCTCCAAGGAGCTTTTCTGAACCTTTCAAGTCTGGATTAGATACCTTTCCCTTGTGTTTCCACAGCCTATTTCACTTTTCTCATCCCAACACTGATAGCTCCTATCACCCATATTTTAACTGCTTATAGACTTGCATCTGCGTTAGGTTATAGGCTTAGCAATAGCAAATACCATGTATCTTCCTTGTTCACAAAGGATCTCCAAGATCCAGCACAACATCTAGCAAAAACCAGGCCTTTGATAATTTGTTAAATGCATGGATATTTGTTTCTACAGATTATCAATTCTAATGCAGCATTTTTCCAGATTTTCCAGTATTAACATAAACCAATGTTTAAAATGCTCAAAGGAGAAGACTGAAAATATATTCACTTCACACTAACCTAATACATAACTCACTTCTTCAAACAAATTTATATACCTCAAATTAGCTAACATTATGCATCTAGCTATAAAAGGTTCTCCTTGAGCAGTTTATGCTTGCGGATATCCCAGGGAAGAGGGCTTTAATCTCTGGTAACTTTAGATAGTCGTTCATCCCGAAGAATCATCATACATAAATCACAATCTCTTCTTCTCCAATGCATAAAATGTTTTCTTTCAAATACTACCTGTATATACTACTGTATAGTTTTCTATTGCCGTACAACAAATATCACAAGTTAAGCCGCTTGAAACAATACCCATTTATTATCTCACAGTTCTATAGATCAGAAGTGCAGGCAGGCTATATTCAACTCTCTGTTTAGGGAGAGAGTTGCCTGCAAAGTGTCAGGCAAGTTAGGCTCTTACGTGAGGCTCTGAAGACAGATCCACTTCCACTCATTGAGGCAGTCAGCAGAATTTAGTTCTATGAGGTTGTAGGATGAAGTCCCTATTTTCTCACTGTCTGTCAGCTGGGGACCACCCTCAGTTCCTGGAAAACTGTTTTAAAGTCTTTGCATGTGAGCACTCCATCTTCAAACCCCGTAACAAACAGCTAATCATGTATTTCTTGTGCTTCCATTTTCACTGAGTTCTATCAGCCCAAGAAAATGCTCTGCTTTTAAAGGGCTCATGTGATTAGACTGGGCCCACCTAGATAATCTACCTTTTGAGTAACCCTAAACCAGGCATCCTCAAACTACCGCCCACTGGGCCACCTAGCACATTTATCTGGCACTCCAGGTGTTTTTGCCGCCGCTTCCTATCCTGCTTAGCAGCCGACTCATCCCGGGCCCACAGTGCACACTCTCCAATGGTCTGAGAGACAGTGAACTGGCCCCCTGTCTAAAATGTTTGAGGACCCCTGCCCTAAACCAACTGATTAGTTACCTTAATTACATCTGCCATATAATAATAATCACCTGTGTGATACCTTGTCCTAGCCAAAGTCCCGAAGATCAGAATTAGGGCAGAAAATCTTGGGGAGCCATTTTTAGAATTCTGGCTACTACTATTATCACTAATAATAGATATCATTTACTGTACACTTATGTGTTTTTACACAAAATATCTTAATATCTCAGGTTTCAGAGTTCAAACAGAATGAGGAGGGCATGTGCACATGAAGAAAGCCAGCACGGTGTCAGAACGCAGGCAGGGTGAGGACACCTTGCAGCCAGGAGAGAAGCCCAGTGCAGGAGGAGGCAGCCTAAGCTGGGTGAAGTGGGCATCTGTGGGGAAGAGGCAAGCACTTCCAGTGGTGATGGGAGACTGGTTATGTAAAGGGAAGGTTGATCAAATAATACTTTAAGGATAATGAACACGAGGCTTCTCACTGTCAGAAACAGGAATTACAAATATGGAATGGGAAAAAACTAGAATAAACTGTATTATACTGGACTGCAATTTGATGCATCAGTGTCAACTCATTACTTTTGACAGAGATGTAAATGTATGCACATATACACATTTATATATTCTCTTGCTTTGACTACTAAGACCTAAGAGCAGTGACACTCCAATGGCAATAAGTACATCTAGTTCCCAGATGTTGGCTTCTAAGTAGCATTTCCTCCTAAAAGAAACTAAGCACTGTAATTAGTTAGCTCAGGCTGCCACAACATAACACCACAGACTGGGTGGCTTAAATACATAAGAAATGTATTTTCTCACAGTTTGGAGGCCCAAAGTCCAAGATCAAGGTTCCAACTGATTCAGTTTCTGACTGACTTGCAGACAGCCACGTTCTCACTATGTCCTCACGTGGCCTTTCCGTGGTGCACGAGTGGGGAGAAAGCAAGCTCTCTGGTGTCTCTTCTTATAAGGACACTAATTCTATCAGAGGGCCCCACCCTTATGATCCTTATGACCTCATTTAATCTTAATCGCTTCCTTACAGGACCCATCTCCCAATACAGTCATACTGGAGGTTAGGTCTTCAACATATAAATTTGGAGGAGTACACTAACATTCAGTCTGTAACAGGTACATTTCTTGAAATGGCTGATTCTAAGGCTGGAGCACAGAAATCACAAAATAAGCTGCGACATACTGTTGTGTCACAAAGGAACACATGTCATGATGGGCATGTGTCAAAAAAAACAAAGGACTCTTCCTTTAAGTATGTGCTGTAATTAGCAACTTGTTTCCAAAGAATAGTGAATAGGAAAAATAGTATCTTTATAGAGCAGTGACTTAGTAGACATCACCTTAACCAAATTATCAAGGTTAACATCACAGTGATAAGTCATTCTGATGTCCTGTCCCCCCATATGATGTCATCAGAAGGGTATTTTGCCTCTGTGGAATTCGTCCCCAAAACCCATAACCAAAACCGTATCATGAGAAACACATCCTACAAACCCAAATTGAGGGAAATTTTAAAAGATACCCAATTAAAACTGTCAAGGTCATGGAAAACAGTAAAAGCCCAAGAAACTGTTCACAGAATGGAGACTAAGGAGACATGATTACTAAATGCAATATGGTATCCTGGATTGAATCCTGGAACAAAAAAGGACATAAGTGAAAAAACTAATGAAATTCAAAAAGAATCTGTAGTTCATTTAAAATAATGTACCAGTGTTGATTTCTTAGTTTTGACTAACAATGTACCTTGGTTATGGGAGATGTAATATTAGTGAAAACTAGGTAAGGGACACCTGGGAACTCTATATACTATCTTTGCAACTTTTTCTGTAAATCTAAAATTTTTCCAAAACAAAAAGCTTATTTGAAAAGAAGACACAGGAATCAGCTTCAAGAAGTTCCCACTGCTCAACTCTGAAATAATTAAAGCATCAAAATTAGCAGTGATAGTAATGGAGTATAACTCATTGAACAAAAAAGGAAACCATGAGCCTATACTGATATAAACTAATAAATGAATGCTTGAAGGAGAATAGGATATTTACACAGTCTCAAAGTCTCTCCCCTCAAAATCCTTATTAATTACAAGTGGAAAAATTTTGCATGGAGAAGCCTGACAGACGCCACTTTAATCAAAGGGAATCAAAGTGATCAAAGTGAAATTTAGCAACAATGGGACAAATGTAAAATGTGCACCGCTTGTGATATTCCTGCCAAAGACACACAAAACTTGACTCTAATCATGAAGAAACTGCATACAAGCCGAAATTGAAGGGTGTTCTACAACAAACAAGTGCAATAGACAATTCTGAACTAAATCCTTTCACCATAAAGGACATTCTCATGGGACAACCAGCAAAACTTAAATGTGATCTGAGGATTAGGAGGTAGTATTTTGACTTTGATGGTAGTATTATAGTTATGTTGGAGAGTGTCCTAGTTTGTAGAATATACACAATAAAGCATTCAGGGCAACTGGGCATCAGGTCAGCACTCTCAAACAGTTCAGGGGGAAAAAGTTCTTTGTGCTGTACTTACAACTTTTCTGTAAGTTTGAGATTATTTCAAAATTTAAAACTTCCCAGATTCTTACTGTCATCATTTTTACTTTAGTTCAGCCTACAAAACATCCACAAAGTATAAAGTCAGAGAAATAGAGACTAATTTGGAATCAAAAGCAAGTAGTTAAACTGGTAGAGTAATAGAATATCCAAAGTCTGGGAAATAAAGGCAAGCTGCGAACTAAGAACAGATAATCACTTGAGGAAAGATATTTTAAAAAAACAAAACAAAACAGTGAAGGGGGCAGAAGAGATAGGGTGGGGTAGGATGGGGGCATTAGGGAATAGCAGGAAGAGAGACAATGAATACACGTGCAAATGCAGGTTCAAACAAATGTCAATGAATCTAACGCTATTTTGGCATTCAGGGTGGTTAAAAAAACGTTGAACAATAAGGTTAAAACACACAAAGAAAAAACGCACAGAGAGAAGAGGGAAATAAGTTTACAAATTTAAAGATAATGATAGTAAATAAACATAAAATTAAACATCAAATGCCTAGAAAACAAGTTTAGGGGCTCACAATCAGTTGTATCCCTAAACTCTTACCAAAAGAGAAACTGTTCCTTAGCAAGAAGTACTGTGAACAACACAGTATTATATGAACAACATAATAATGTGCTTGACGTGTTCTAAAGAGGCACGTTCTTCCTATCAATCTTTGACTTTTAAAAAATGTTAAGGGGGAAATATTACATTGTAACTTTTTGAAAACCTCTTAAGAAAACTTTTTTGGGCATCCACTCTGTGCCAAGCATAGTATCTTAAATGTCCGTCATAGATTGATGAGTGGCCAGGGAGCCATAAGCTTTTACAGTTGACTTTTTAAAAAAGATTAAGGAGCCTGACTTATATCCTCGCCAGATGGAGGACCTCCCGACTCCATGCATAAATGTGGCCCACAGAAGTTTCTAATGAAAACTCTTCTTAAGAAGCAGCTTTGCATCTGCTCATATGGTCCACACCCAGGTGAAGGCCCAAAGATAATGATCAAACTTATGTTGGTCTACAACAGCACTTTTCAACCTGGAGTCTACAATCCCCTAGTATAATCAGGGATAAGTTACAAGAGCTCCATAACTCCTTAAATTATGTGTGAATTTTTGTGTGCCTATGAATATTAGCACTTTTCAGGAGAGAAGGTTTATTCCTTTCAACATATTCATGAGACATAAACAGTTGACTGATTGAATAATTGTACGTGAATGAAGTTCACTGCCAAAAAAGCTAAAATAGTCTTATACTGCAAAATGTATTCATGTATCAAACCAATCCTGAGATCTTGCCATGTGTCAACATATTAATAGAAGTACAGCATTTTAAAACAAAGTAGGTGGGTAGTCCCTTCTGTTTTACATTTCCATTGGGACAATGTGTCAGGTTCTAGGTTAAACATTGATGATAGGAAGGTAAGCATTGCAGGATCCCTGCCCTTTGAAACACTTACAATATAGTGTGTGTAGAGGGGAATTATAATACAGCATGAGATAAGAATATGAGCTTTGGAATCAAAGACATTAGTTCTCCTCCACTCTACCACTAATTAACTGAATGATCTTAGAAAACTTGTTTGACATTAATTTTGTATCTCTATCAATAAAATGGAAATAAGAAATTCTGATCTTATGGTCTTGAAATGAGGATTAAATATAATACAAATGAAGCTCTAAGTACAGTGCCTGGCAATGGCAGGCACCTAAAAAACAATGGTTATTGCTGTTATTCCAGACATCCAAAGGAAAGAGAAGTTTGTTCTGAGTGGGGATTATAAAGAGATGTTAGCTAGACTACCTTACTCAATTTGGAATGCCATATTGTAAAAGATACAATGACAAAGTGGTAAGGGGGTGTGCTCAGAGAAAAATTAACTAAGATGGTTAGGAAACGTGGAATCGTGTCCTAAAAGCTAGTGATTTGAAGGAACTTAACTTATAAGTTAAAAAAGAGAATTTTATAAGTTACATGTGTTGCTGGAGAGTAGATGTTGAATCAAGAAATCAAAATTTCAAGTAAATAAACTGTATATATTCAATATAAATAAGACTTTTATAACAAAGAAAACTGTCTAAAGATAGAGTAGGATACCTTAGAGTGCAGTGATTTCTTTGAAACAAGAAATATTTAAAATAAGCTAGAATTTATATGTTGAGGACTCTAAATTAGATTCATGTGTTGAGCAAAAAGTTCAGATGAAATGCCTCTATCATCCTTTCCAATACTGAGATTTTATGCTTTTTATTAAAATTCTATGTTCATCAGGATACTATCAGTTGTACCTAACTTGAAATAAGTGAAACAATAAACAGAATTTAGTGTCTTACATAAATTACCATGAAATCCAGAGGCAGGGTAAGCTTCAGATACCATTTGATCAAGGCTCCAGCTCAGCTTCTCTGCATTTCCCTCAGGGGTCTGTCCTTTGTATGTCTGCTCTGTCCTCTGTCAGCTGCAACTAGGGTAATATGTCTCTGCATTCATATCCAGTGGGGAGAAAGAGAATCACCTACCTTAACAACCAAACAAAAGTCCTCAGCTTCTCTGTTACACCAGGCTGAAATAATCACTCTGGCCAAGGGCCTATCACGTACTGATTGGCTAAGGCCCAGGTTTTTGCCTTTAACCAATTCCTCTGGAAAAAGGGAAGAATCCTGTTCTTTGGTTTATGTCACCCCTACAGATGGGGATAGAGATGAAACCCACCCAAATCATATAGTTGCTAAATAATGAGGACGGGATAGGTCTTTAAAGGGAAATCTGCCTGCTGTCGGGAAAAGCAAGAGGAAGAAAGGAGACCGAGGCAATAGTATCAGGGTCCCAATGAGAAACAGATGGCACATTCAAAACCTAAGTAATTGGAGAGAATTTTTTAAAGAGACCATTTAACAAGGTTTACAGAAAACCTGTGGCTAGCAACAATCCTCTACTCGTCATGGGCCCAAGGAAATAAGGGGAATGTCTACAACAACCCAGAGAGCTTAGATGTATGAAGAGAGCCACTGAGTAGAAACCGTGACCTTTGGAAGAGGAAGGAGCCAATCCACGGTAACCTGTGAATAAATGCTGGATGAATAAAGGGTCTAATCTTGTTCTCCTCCACCCTCTGATCTCCCACTAGTGGCTTTGGCCAAATGCAACCATAAACCAGGGTGTAAGAGAGCCTTGTTAATGCAATCCACGATACAGGTTAGCCTCCCTGGATAAGAAGCAGGTGAGAAGGGTGGAGAGTAGATCTGGAAGAGCAAATGGAAGATATTTAGCACAGCCACCAAGGACTATCCTGCAGATAATCATCAGCCAAAATACATAGTACTGCAGAGCCAAGTGTTCTAGGTGATCTGATCTGCCCACTTCTCACTTAGTACGCCTCTCAATGCACACTATCCCCTCAGAGTAAGACAACTGTCTCTTTAGGCAAACAAAATATGAACAGAGCTGAGGATTCTGATAAACATTTTTAGAATCTTTAAATTTATAAAAAATTTTAATTTTTTATGCTTTAATATTCCTTACTTTGCCTATTTTATCTAGGCTAAGGAGAGCTAAACATAAAGCTTTTTGTCCACAGATAAGAAATGGGCCCTAGATACCCCTAAGGGCCAGTGGCTATAAGGAAAGAATTAAATACAAATAAAGGAATCCAGAGCGAAAATCTAGGTGGTAATAGGAACCCCTTTTGCAGCAACAGCCTTCCATCAGAGTTGATTTCATTTAATGCTTCCCTGATCTCCTGAGTCTTGTTAATTCAAGGAGCAATTTTCTTAAATTCCTCCTTCGTGAGCTTCTCCTGGAAAATGCAGGAGTACCCATCAATGACTTGAAACTGGGAGACTGCTCCTGCACAAAGCTTGAACTTTGGTACATGTTATTGTACTACTTAGTGCAATCTTATACTTCAGAAACTTAAATAGATGTTAAAATATTAACCTGCAAACCTAAATACCATCTATCATCTTCTTTCTATGGAAGACATGTTGCAAGTTCAAAAAAGTAATTTCCAAGCATAACCCATCCATTAACCGGGAAATGGGCTATAGATTATGTGAGACTTCTTTGGCTGTTAGCACACAGCATTGTGATGCTAACCACAAAGTCGTCCCCCTCTTGAATGTGTTTTCAGAGCAGAGAACAGCATTTCTGAAACGCTTTTCAGAATCTCTGCCAAAACTAGAAACTTAAGGAGGCAGTGGTGTCCCAGAAATCTAGAAGTATATTTCTCCAGCAGCTTTCAGTGTCCTTGTTACACTGAGAACAGGATAATAAAATACATGGAAAAGAAGTAGAACTCATCATTCAATTCTGCTTACTTACATTAGAAAACAAAATGTTATAAAGTAGTAAATACTATACTAAGAAAAGTAACTTTTGAAATAAGCAAAATGGTGTTTGTGATTAAAAAAATAACTTCAAAATGAGAAAACATCCCAATATTGTCAGGAAAAAGTGCATAATAGCCCCATTTTAAAAAGAGGTAATAGGTAGGCATGGTGGCCCACACCTGTAGTCTTGGCATCCTGGGAGGCCAAGGCGGGGTGGGAGGGGGTATCATTTGAGCTCAGGAGTATGTGGCCCTACAACCCAAGACTAGCCTGAATAAGAGCAAGATCCTGTCTCTACAAAAAATAGAAAAATTAGCCCGAGGCAGTGGCATGCACCTGTAGTCCCAGCTACTTGGGAGGCTGAGGCAAGAGGACTGCTTGAGCCCAGGAGTGTGAGGGTGCAGTGAGCTATGATCATGCCACTAGTGTAAACTCCATCCCAGGCAACAGAGTATGGCCCTGTCTTTAAAAAAAAAAAAAAAGCAATAATTACTGAATATAGTTAGAGAAAACAAGTTGATTTTAAAATCCTACAGTTAAAGGACACAAAGTAGGTGAAAAAATTCTATTGTGTTTATATTAATGTAAAAGAAAAACAGAAATAAGTAGCTTTCAAAAACAAGATCAGAGTTTCCTGCACTTAGTGGGATGTGATTCTAAAAAGTGCTTAGTTGATGATACTATGCTTTCAATCAGGCTACTGTGAATTAACAATCAAGTTTCTCAATTAACTATCATATTAGGGTACTTTGAAATGAAAGTTTATAATATGCAAAGTAAGAGAATAGAATGTTTTGTTTCTTCTAGTACTGATTCTGGATGTTGGCCCTAAGCACTTCATATTTTCTTCTAATTACACAACAGACTAAGATTTTAAAGTAAACAACACAATAAAAACAAACACAAGTACACACATGACATGTAAGAAAAAAAACTGAGTAAACACAAACAATATAGGAAGTAAATGCCCATGTTTTCTCCATTTTGAAACCCCAATGACAATGCTATTGAAACAGAACCAAGTTAACCATAAAATACAAACTATAGAAATGCAATAACATATTAATATATTAGGACAGTACCTTAACTAATCAAATTCTAAATTCGGAGTTGCCAAAGACTGTACACACACAGACACATAGACGCAATGGCTATTCTGAATAAAAAACAATGTTCACAACCTTATTTTTCACCATAAATTATTCATTACAAATAATTATAATATTCACTATAAATTACTCACTATAAATAATTACATTCTAAAACACTATTAGTAATAGTCAAAGATATAACTATAAACATTCAAATCACAGTAGTATAAAGTACTTGGAGCTCTCAGCAGCTTGATAAAGCTGGAGTAGAATCCAATGAAGGACTAATAAGAAATGAGACCGGAAATGTAGGCAGGGACCAAGTCACAAAAAGCCTAACAATCTTAGATTGCTATCCTATCATGTCACACTTTTCAAACTGGGATCTGAGTATTCCATGGTAATATAGAAATACAGAAAGTCACAGGATAAATATGGTACATCTTCCATAAATGCCAAGTTTATGAAAAAAAAATTGGAGAGGAGTTAAATAAGTCAAAGCACTGTTTTTATATTAAATCCAATGTTACTAATGGAACACAAGATTCATATGAATCTTTCAGACAGAACACGAAACTTCAAAGCCATTTCACTTGTGCAGTTGTTTAATCCATATTCACCGTTCCTTAACGCTGAGGAAAATCTCAGAAAAAGTTGGAGAAGTGGTGCTGGGAATATGGGGCCAAAGGTTTTTTTTTTTTTTTGAACAGGAGAGTGACATGATCAGAGACATGTGCTTGGGAAGGATCTCTCAAGTGAAGCAGTATGCAGGACAGACTAAAATGTAAGAGGCTAGATAGTACTAAAGGTAGGTGACAAACTGAAAAGTTGTATTACCCTATGCAAGAGATGAAAAGGACCCGAACCAGAGCTAAGGCTATGAAAACAAAGTAGGCCAGGAAGATTCAAGAAAGCTTAGGCAGACCAGACAAGGCCTGAGTGAAAGCACAGTAATTATTCAATGAAAAAGCTGTTGAGAACTTTTTAATATAAAGGTGTTCGTGGTTTTTTGGAGCTAGTATTTCTGTAAGGTATTTGATCCATGTACCTCTATGAGCTCCCACTTAAAGTAATACTTTCAATGTGCCTTTTAATTATAAAAATTGTAAAGTTGTGGGATGCTATCATAAATCTGTTATATCAAAAATAAAACAAAATTTGAGTTGATTTATGAAAACTATATTTAATAAAGTACTCATATATTCAAATTGTTAATAAAAAAATTATTGGGTTTCTACTAGTCAGTTACCAATCAGTAGCTTTTCTAGAGACATACTACAGTCTGAGAACTAGAGTTAACAATGTCTTTGATTTTTAATGTGATATTCTAAAATAAATAAACGAATAAACACAGACTCTCTTCTGGAAAAGAACAGGAATTTAAGTAATTCAAATATCTGATTACTTAGTAATTGAACAAAAACCATATTAATCATTTCATAACGGTAAATACGTAGTTTTGGCCCAGGTAATTTAAGGTAGGCCTTCCTGGCTAAAAGACACAAAATAAAAGTAAAGTTAAACTTTCATTAGTAAGTTAATAGTAAAATAAAGTCACTAAAAAAATCCCTAGACATTACAACTGTTAAGGTAAACTGATTAAAGACAAAATACACAAAAGTTCATGCAGAACATATTCATGAAAATATTACAACTTGAGAAAAAGTAGACAACGTAAATGTTAATTTTATTGGACCAATAAAAATAGCAATTCTTGATCTAAATAATCTATAGGAAATACTGTCTTTTAACTGCTTTTAGAAGTTAGCATACTTTGGTCTATGTATTATAAATGTATTACATTTGGTCTATGTAATACAGACCACTAGGAGTTATGACTGCAATTAAAAAACTAGCAAAGGTAGTACAAGTACTAAAGATGACAGAAATAAGGAGAAAAGCAAACAGTATATGTAATCAAACACTGTTCAGATTTTTCAACTATATATCAGAAATACTAAAAACATTTTATCATAGAAATTATTATAGAAAAGATAAATGCTAGGACAAGTCTAGAAACAAGTTTGGTTCTTAACTTTTTATGGTTTTAGATGAAACCCTTCAGCTCTCAAAAAACGTGGCATAAAAATTTAAATACTTCACTTGGCAGTAATAGACTCATCTAGACACACAGATCTTATACCAATTTTACTCATTAGTTTATATTTACCCCTTACATAAAATCCTAAGATTTAGGCTAAACATAAATCCATAACAGAAAAAAATATCTCAAGAACACAAATCCTAGTGTAATTCTCAAAAAGCTTCTCTCCATCATTAATACCAGACCTAATTAAAACTGTTCCTTTTATAAGAACCTTTGATATACTTTTCATGTCTTTTGAGAAGGGAAATGAGAAAGATGCCAACAGCAAAGTTAGAATAGACAGAACTGTCTTGAATTTTGCATCTAAATTTTTTAGAATTAATGCAAGGAAATGTGATAACAAAAATAGTTGATATTCTACAAAGGAAATCAAGACACTTCTCTGTGTCTCTTCTTCTAGATTATCTACACACAGAACTGCTATTTCTTTAATTTGTATTTTTTTAAAATGCCATCTGCTTCTTCCTAGTCTCAGTCTTCCTAAGCTCCCTGGTAATCCTCAATTTGCATGGGCAGGGGAAGTTGCTTCCAAGAAACCAGTCCATTGCAGGTGTCTGTATAGGTAGCATCACAAAGCATTACCTCAACAGATGGGAAGTGGGCAATTGTGGAAAGGAAAGAGTTGCAAGAGGGATGAGATACACAATATGGACATAGAATTTTTCTTATGTTGCACTTTGAAACAAAATGGCCCCTCATGCATATGGGTTATAAGGTTACACATTCACATTTATTATGAGTGACTAGGTAAGGTCTAATTACATAGTCATAGGGCATTGGTCTCATTATTTTATGGGTCACCAGGAGAACTGCCATGCAATTGTCAATAGCCAGCCCTCTTGCAATTCCATACATTCAGTTACAGGAGGAATTATGAGTCTTTGAAAATCTGCAACTACAAGGACAGCCCACCACACTCAAAACAGTAGAGAAATCCAAGTTATGTAAAATATATGTGAACATCCAGACAATTAAGAAACCCTGAAAAATCAAAAATGATCTCATGCTTTTGATAAAACAAAAATGCACATGTATGCATAACCATAAGAAAAAATGTTTAAAATCCCAGGTTAACAATGGTTATCTTTGGGTAGGTATCAAAAATATGGGTGATTTCTACTTTTTCCCTTTGCACTTCTCTGTTATTTCTAGTTTTCCTACAATGAGCATGTAACTTTTGCAACCAGGAAAAACAAAAGTTAAATAGATTCGGAGTTTCTGATCTTAAAAGCAACAGTTAATCTGGATTAAAGACAGAGTAGCCTATCTTTAAGCCTCATCCTCACTGAGGAGCAAATCCTCCAGTACTGTACTTGGCATGGCAGAAGACGGCTGCGAGGCTCCCAAAGCGCTGTAATAACCTCTCTATTCTGGGGCCTGAGGAGACAGTTGTTTCATAGAAACTTGGCCAAGTGCTTCTGCAACAGCAAAACTCACTCCCAGCTCGCCCGTGACCCCGCCCCTCACAGAACTTCCAAGTCCCGAGGACCCCGTGGGGGACCCTTCTAACTTGTCAAGGCACTCCCCAAGACTCGCCCCCTGCCCAAATGTGCTCCCCACAGCTCAGCTCCTCTCTACTTCATCTGCTGCCCCCCTACGGGCCGTAGGGAAGGAAAGAGCGGGCTGAACTTGGAGGCTGCCACCCCTGATTCCCGTGACCTTGGACGAGCCGCTTCGCCCCTCCGAGCCTCAGTTTCCTAATCTGCCTCCTCCCTCGCAGGGTGTCTGCAGGCTGGAAACCTGAGAGGCTCCGTAAGAGCGAGGGGCCGTTCTCATCACTCTGCGCCGACCTCCTCCTCCTCCTCCTCCTCCTCCCCGCACCCGCTGTAAGGCGCCCGGTCCCAGCCTGGGCACCTCGG
Source organism: Mirza zaza (assembly GCA_008750895.1). Classification (NCBI taxonomy): domain Eukaryota; kingdom Metazoa; phylum Chordata; class Mammalia; order Primates; family Cheirogaleidae; genus Mirza; species Mirza zaza. Next base: position 20,204 of record VSMD01134065.1, on the reverse strand, counting down.
GGGCAGCTTTTCTCCGGAGCCTGCCCCGTCGCCCCGCAGCACCGTCCCCGCACCTGGCAGTTGCTGTCCTGGGGCAGGTTTTTCACCAGGATTTTCCTGCGGTTGCTCAGCTCGCGCCGCATCCGCTGCAGCCGCGCGGCGACCTCCTCAGGGTGCAGCGCGGCGGGCGCGGGGTCCCGGCTGCCCTCGTGCGCCTCGGCTGAGGCGCCGGGTGCGCGCGGCCGGGACCCCAGCCCCGGCCCCGCCGCGCCGCCCAGGCCCGCGCCCCCCTCGCCGCCGCCGTCTCCCGCCGCCGCCATCTTCCCGGGCGCCCCGCGGCTGCGGGCTCCTCGGAGGCTCGAGGGGAAGCGGAGAGGAGAGCGGGAGGAGGCCCGGGCGGGGGCGAGGCGGGCAGAGGCCGCGGAGTGGGCCCAGCCGCGAAGGGAGGGAGGGAGAGAGGGAGGCGGCGCCGCGGCCGGCGGGCGGGCGGGGAGAGGAAACCTGAGGCGCCGAGGAGGAGCCCGAGAACCACCTCGCGGGAACCTCCCCCGGGCCCCCGGCCCCGGCGCATGGGCGGCGCCCCCGCCCCGCCTCTCCGGGCCGGCCGGCGGGCCTGGGCGCCCCTCGCGGACACCTGTGCGGGCGCGCGCGGGCGGGCGGGCTCCCCTCTGCGTGGCCTCAGCGCGCGCCCGGGGCCGGGCTCCAGGGATGCGACGGCTCCCCGCGGGGCCTCGAACCCCTGGCGCCTGTCCCCGCGGGACCCCCACGAGACGCCGCGGCTCTCCCGGGGCTCCCCGGGAAACTCCCGCGCTGGGGGGGCCCGGGGGCTGGGGGCGCGGATTCAGGCTTCCCAGACCCGACGGGGGCGGGAGGGCGCCGCCCCGCTGCCCGGCGGGCTCGGGACGGGAACCCTTCTGCCGTACGCAAGATGGTTGCATATTCGGCAAAGTTTGAGTTTGCAATGAAATATAAAATTTGAGATTTTCTTGGGAGTAAAAAAGAGGGATATTCTGGAGAAAACTTTATATATTTGGTAAAACCTGATCGTGATGTATTTTCCTAGGTGTGTATGAGAGACTCGCCTGTGCCCTTCACCCGTCCCTCTGTTCCTGTCATAACATTCCTAAGATGTAAAACCTGGATATTATGTCTGCAACATGTAAAGCGATGTTGAAACAAAGACTAGGATGGAGAAGGAGCTGTGGCAGAGGCTTGGAGAGCACGCTACTTGAGAACATTATTTTAATTGAAACTTGGAGAGTTAGAACTATACATAGTCAAAGTGATGCCATCAGATCAAAGAATCCAGCAGCCTTTGACTGGCACCAGCCCAAATGACCATCAGCAAAGGGAAACATGCATCTTAAGTGTGTATCATACAAATACAATGGGGGGGGGGGGAGCCTTTTAAACAATATGTAATCTGTTAGGGAAAAATAACCAAAAAATAAAAACAAAAATATTTTTTTAAAAAACAGTATGAATTTAGTACTTACCATGTACCCCCCACCTCGCATTTCTAAATACTTTACATATAAGTATTGACTTGCTCTTCACAAAAATCCAATTAAGTAGGTTTTATTTTCCTCACATTACACATAAAGAAATGGGATCTGGCCGGGTGTGGTGGCTCACGCCAGTAATCCTAGCACTCTGGGAGGCTGAGGCGGTCGCTTGAGGTCAGAAGTTTGAGACCAGCTTGAGCAAGAGCCAGAGATCCATTTCTGCTAAAAATAGAAAAAATTAGCCGGGCGTGGTGGTGCACGCCTATACTTCCAGCTACTTGGGAGGCTGAGGCAGGAGAATTGCTTGAGCCCAGGAGTTTGAGGTTGCTGTGAGTTAGGGTGACGCCACAGCAATCATCTAGCTCTGGCAACAAAATGAGATGCTCCTCTCGGGGACAAAAAAAAAAGGATCTGGTCTAATTAATTCTAAAGCCCAATGTGCTAAGTAATATAAATGATTCCCTTGTGATTCCTCCACCCAAAAATAATGGGTGATAATATTCCTGAACCCCACTCTGCTAATACTTGCATAATTAAAATGACAATCTGCAGTGCACCCATGTTTATAGCAGAACTGTTTCTGGTAACCAAAAGGTGGAAGCAACCCATGTCCATTTACTACTGATGCACAGATAACAAATTGTGTTATATACACACAATGAAATATTATTTAGCCATATAAAGGAACCAAGTACCACTATAAGGTATGTGAACCTCCAAAACATTAAGTGAAAGAAGGCACCAACAAAAGGTCACATATTGCATTATTCCCATTCACATGAAGTATTAAAATAGGTAGATCCATAGAGTAGAACACAGAATAGTGAAGTCCAGGGGCTGAAGGGGGTAATAGGAAGCAACTGCTTAACAACAGGTACACATTTCCTTTTAGAGTGATAGAAATCCAGTTTTGGAGCTAGACAGAGGTGGCATTTGCCCAATATTGTGAACATACTAAGTAGTCACTGAATTGTTCACTTTCTGGTGATTAATTTTAGTATGTGAATTTCACCTCATAAAAATTTTTTAAAATTATATTCTGCAGTTTACTGCTGTTTCCTGATTTTTACATTAAATCTTCGGAGCCCCTTTTTATGCCAACATATTTGAATGCCACTGTTTTTGTGGCTACATATTATTCCACTGTGAGAATTATCTTAATTTACTTCATTAATCTTCTAGTATTAGACATTTTCATCTATTGTAAACGGCACTGAGTGTAATAACCTTGTGTCCATATTTAAAGACCTTTACTTTTCCATAAAGAACTAGAAGCAAAACGTCTGCATCAAACAGTAAGCACATTTAAATATTTTTGATATTTCCAAACTACTTAATTTTTCCCTATCACAAGCATTGTATGAGAATGCTTATTTCTCTGCTTATATCCATGACACTTTGATATCAAAGAATATCTCATCTTTATTTCAAATTTTATTCCTTTGATTTAAAAATTATGCATTTTAAGCCTCATTAAAGCCCTATTTTATAGAGTTGAGAGACTGAAAACTTCATCCTTTAAAGTGGGCAAGAAGCATGAATAGCCTTAACATATGTTGCAACTCATTACATTTTAGAACATGTATTTATCCAAATGAGTTCTGTCTCCTTGACAAACATTTATTAAATGTCTATTATGTGCTAGACCATATAGTAAAGGCACTAAGAATACAGAAATAGTAAAATAAGGTTCCTGTACAATAGGGGCTCAGTCTCATTGGGAGAAAATTATACAATAATTATTATTAAATGTGATAATATTCAAACAGAAACTTCAGGAGCAGCCCTGAAAAATAGTGATCTGAATCTAACTTTAGTGATGTTGCTTTCGTTCGAAACACTTCCAAACTTCTTTTTAGGTATTGACTTTAGAATCTATGGCAAATTCTTCTTCATAGTTTCTGTGGTAGCAGCGAATGCACATATCTTAGAAATGAGTTTCATTTAGGGGAATAATTAAATGTTATTTGAAGCCAACTCTGGTGAATGAATCAGATGTTGATTATGTTTTTGGGGTTATGATGATATAATTGGGGGTTGGATTCAAATGGAGACATGATTACAGTGTTATCAAGTTATTAAACCAATTTTATTAAGTGGCTACTTGGAATTGATCCGACTCCTTGAGCAATATTGTTTGTCCTATAGGGAAGGGCTTTCAAATTTTTTGGACTCAATTTAGTAGGAACATATACCACAGTGGGAAATATATTTTATATCATGATCTGGTAAACACACAAACACACAAATTGAAATAAAGATTTCACAAAAAATCACACCCTTACATCATGCAGCACTAGTATTTCCTATTCTATTCTATTTTTTAAAATTACTGGGATGATATAATTGATTTTGTATGCACTAACGAGTCACATTTTGATAACACTGCCCTAGGTTTCAAATCAACTATCTTTCCTTGTAAATTTTGCTCAATTGTTTTCAAGGAATTAGGGAAAATAGAACCTACTCATTTTACATTTTTAAGTTGAATTAATTGTTACTGCCACATAAAAGAAATGGATGGAAACTGCAAAGACTTTGGAATGCTACTGTAATTCCAGAGAGTTCCTCTCATTCCAGGTTTTAGCCTGACTCTTTAAATAGCTGCTTCCATGGCAAACTAAAAGGCACACTCTAATCTGAACTTGAAGTGGAGTACAATTATCAGCTGCAACATATTTACCAATACTCCCAGGTAATTGTCATGATCCATGTAATTACCTTGTTCTTAAAACATGAGCCATGTACTCACTTTAGCCTTTATTTTTTAAAATATTGGTGGTTATTTTTAAATATTTTTAAAATTTTGCAGCTGGGGAAAATGTTGGAGAAGTTTGCTAAGTCTCAGTTTATAGTAGTAATACTAATAAAAAGCCTCGTATCCAAGCTTATGCTTGTATATAATAATGTGATACAAATAAATATGTGAAAAGATCTTGTAAACTGTAAGAACAACACATTATTCATTCATTCAACAATATATATTGAGTGCCTATAATGTACCAGACTCCGCACAACACACTGGATTTGATTGGTTTTTATTCAGAAATGGACTTTTCCCTGTGAGAAGTAATTACCATTCAGTAATTGCAAATTCGGTGTGATAAATACTACGAACGAATTACTCAGTACCATGGTGGGAGTTCAATTTCGACTTAGGAAAAACTTTTTTAAGGAGCTGGGTCTTGAAGGACAAGTAGGAGTTTTCTAGATGAAATGGGGCAAGTACTAAAATAGGAAACAGAAAGAGGCCTGAAGGCATCAAAGGGACGGGTATGTCCATGAAAGAATAAGTTTGGTATTTATGAAGACTATACTTCTTTAAGGAGAATAGCAGGATATAAATGAGAAAGGTAGCAGATGTCATTCCTGTTTTAAATTGATTCCGTTTTAAGTGAATGCTTTAGTATGGCATAAAAGGCAATCCACAGAGAAAAAAACATCAAAGTCTTTTAGGAAGGGAAGTGAGATGATCAGATTTAGCTTTTTAAGAAATAATTCTGAGAACAGCTGATAAACTGAATTTATTGGCTCTTATGTCAGGGAGACAAGTTAGAAATCTGTTGAAACCAAGTGAAAACATTTGAGGGCCTATATTGAAGTAGAGTAATAATAACAGCAGTTAAGTATATAGAGCTTTACATAGGTTACCTAAGTTTTTGTTGTTTCTTTTTTTCTTTATATATATTTTTTTTCATGTAAAACCTGTGATGTAGCCAGTATGCACCTATTTACCAATAAAATATCAAATACAGAAAAGGTCAGGTACCTTGTCCAAAGTCACACTGCAGGCAGGGGCCCCAGGGTTCCAATGCAAATCCACCTGCTTTTGGAGCCCAGGGATGTAACCTTGTGTCGCTGTTGCCAGAGGAGGAGCTGGATTTTTGAGACTTTTCTGAAAAAAGCACAGGAGAGCAAAGCAGCAGCAGAATAGAGTGGCAAGACAGCAGAGTCCAGGGGCAAAATACCTGAATTCAATTTTGTGTAACTGGAGCAACTATTTAAATCATGAAAGGATATTTGAAATATGCTGAGCTCAGACTCTTCATCTCCAAAAGAGAGATAATAACAACACCTATAAGGCTATTATTAAAGGCTACTATGAAAACTAGATGAGGTACTATCTAGAAAGGGGTAGCAGAGACCTTAGCTCAAGAGCTAAATAAAAAGCAGTCATGTCATAATATTATTAATAAATATTTCGAAAACTCTTGGTGACTTATGGCATGTAGCAAAGAAATGGATATTATGCTTTCTCATATGAAAGACTAGATGGACGTGATGCTGCTACTTGAAGAGGCAGCAGTTTAGGAAGTGAAGTTACCAAGCTCAGTTTAGGCATCTGAGCTTTGAATACTGCAGGACAGATAGATAAAAAGACCCAGAAGACAGCCTAGAAATTGTACAAGAACTTGGTAGTTGAAAATTGAGACTGGATGAGATCATCCAGGCTGAGTCCGTAGATTGAAAGAAGTCCAAGAAATAGGAATTTAGGGAACAACTTGAAGGCCAGAGGGAAAGAAAGTGGAAGGCACTTGGTAGGTTTTGTTAAGGTTCTGCCTGTACTTATTTATGTGCCCTGTGCATAAAAAGAGAGCCAGATAAAAAATGAAAAATATGTCACGCAAAAGTCATTGGATTGCATTAGGTATTGCTTCCTGTATTCATGTCTCCCACTACCTTTGTGGAGTTCTCCCGTGCCAGATCCTTGTCTCCAGCTCTCCATGATAGCTTCTGGCACATCACCTCCTTGGCTTCTGTGTCTTCACAGTATTGACCTTGGCTATTTTTTGACTTCCTTCTTGGATCACAAGCTGAACTGACTTACCGTTCACTGCTTACTGCTACTGACCTTGCATTCTATGTCATACAAGTCATTAAAGAAACCCAAAATCAGAAAAAAAAAAACAAAAAAAACTAGAAAGAGTGGTTTCAGAGAAGCCAAGGTAGGCGAGATGTTTTAAGAAGGAGAATGGTTAATACCTCAATGCAACAGAGAGGATAAATAGAATGAGCTCTAAAGGGGAGCTACAGTCTTATTTCTCTTAACAATGGGGATACATTCTGGGAAATGTGTTGTTAGGTGATTTTGTCATCATGTGAACATCACAGAGTGTACTTACACAAACCTAGATGGTATAGCCTACTACACACCTAGGCTAGATGGCATAGCCTTTTGCTCCTAGGCTACAAACCTGTACAGTGTGTTCCTGTGCTGAATACTGCAGGTAATTGTAATATAATGGTAAATATTTGCATATCTAAACATCTCTAAACATAGAAAATGTACAATAAAAACACAGTATAAAAGATAAAAAATGGTACACCTATACAGGGCATTTACCATGAGTGGAACTTGCAGGCCTGGAAGTTGCTCAGGGTGAATGGTGAGTGAATATGAAGGCCTAGAACATTCGTGTGCACTACTGTAGACTTTATAAACAGTGTAAATTTAGGCTACACTAAATTTACCTTCAATAATAAATTAACCTAGCATACTGTAACTTTTTAATTTTTTTAGAGATGAGTTCTCATTGTGTTATCCAGGCAATTCTCCCACCTCAGCCTCCTGAGTAGCTGGGACTACAGGTGTGCCTCATCATGCTGGGCTTAACTTTTTTACTTTATAAACTTTTTTTTTTTTGAGACAGGATCTTGCTCCGTCACCTGAGCTAGAGTGCAGTGGCATCATCATAGCTTACTGCATCCTCAAACTCCTGGGCTTGAGCAAACCTCTTGCCTCAGTCTCCCAAATAGCTGGGACTGGACTATAGGCACGCACCACCATGCCTGGCTAATTTTTCTGTATTTTGTAGAGATGGAGTCTTGCTATGTTGCTCAGGCTGGTCTGGAACTCCTTACCTCAAGCAACCCTCCTGCCTCAGCCTCCCAAAGTGCTAGAATTATAGGCGTGAGTCACTATGCCCGGCTCTACTTTATAAACTTTTTGATTTTTTTAAATCTTTTGACTCTTTTGTAATATACTTAGCTCAAAACACAAACACATCATACAGCTGTACAAAATATTTTCTTTCTTTATATCCTTAGTCTATAAGCTTTTTTCTGTTTCAAATTATTTTACTTATTTTTTTTTTTACTTTATAAACTTTGTTAAAAACTAAGACACAAACACACACATTAACTGGGTCAGGATCTTCACCATTACTGTCTTCTACCTCAACATCGTGTACAACTGGAAGGTCTTCAGGGACAACGACACACATGGAGCAGTCATCTCCTATGACAACGCCTTCTTCTGGAATACCTCCTGAAGGACCTGCCGGAAGCTCGTCTTGAGGAATAGGTTTTTTACACTAGCATCGCCACAAACACACGAATAATTCATTGTATTACAGCTTTAGGACAGCTATGAGGTCACTAGGTGGTAACAGTTTTTCAGCTCCATTATAATCTCTTGGGAACACCATTGTGCCCTGTAGTTGACCCAACCATCATTATGCAGCACATGACTGTAATTGCATTTGGCAGTTAAGAAGCTCCTAGTGTCTTTGAATGAGACAGCAAGTTCAACAAAGCAGTAGGGGTGAGAGTCATGTCTATTTAAAAAATTAGGCTGGGTGCAGTGACTCATGCCTATAAGGCCAGCACTTTCAGAGGTCAAGACAGGAGGATCATTGGAGCCCAGGAGTTCAAGGTTATAGTGAGCTATGAGCAGGCCACTGCACTCCAGTCTGGGCAACAGAGCCAGATCCTATCTCTAAAAAGTATACATTAAAAAAAGATTGGTAGGATAAACTTTAAACCTTCTAATTTTCTCCAGAAGCAAAAGGAAGATCATTTCTGATAACAGGGAGATTTTAGCAGGAAATTAAACTTTGTAGCCTGCATGGGTGATTTATATATATTTAATTCTCACAACCACTATTTGGAGTGGGTATTATTATCCTCACATTATAGATAAGGGACCTGACTTAATGAAGTTAAGTAAACTGCCTTAAATCATGTGTGAGGCAAATGTGAAGCTCAAACCCAGGTCTGCCTCCAAATTTTCTGCTTTTTTTACTGCATTCAGATTTAGAGCAGCCACCAAGGGGAATGTGAAAGTATACATGTGGTGATTGTAGTGGTAGTAGTGTAAGTATTATTATTTATATATAAGCACATGTAACAGTAATAATAATAAGGCAAATTGATTGGTGCTGATAATAACAGAGGGGTGAATGCTTCTGCTGCTCAAAATTTTCATTGCAATAATGGCCCCATGTCTAACTTTATGCATAAAACATAGTGCCAACAAGCACCTACAACCAAATGATGTTACTTAATACAAATGACTTTTCTTAGGCTAAATTTAGCCACAAAGTACCCTTCATAGACTTTTCTTTGGTCCCAATCTAAACATACCTTAAAATATTTTAAGCCCTTACTCTAAGTCAGGTTTATGTTTATTTTTATGTATAAAGTTATGGAAGATATGAAAGTTATAAATATGTAAACCACAAACATTTTCCTTGAACCTTGAATTGTATTAAATAACACAAAAAGAATTGTACTCTTTGACATTAAAGTTTTGATTCTTTTGGCACCTGCTTCCTGAATTGTGGCAATCTAAGGAAATAATACGGTTTATATCAAAAATGTAATTTAAAAAACTGGCAGAATGGTAGCTATAAAATTACAGAAAAAGCCATGGAGCAGGCAGCGTGAATATTTGAAAGGTAATAAAGCATAACTCAGCTACTTGGCAGGAAAAATCCTTTTCAATTATAAAGTTTTTGTATAGAATGAAGAGACTTGCTATTTAAGCATGTGACATGAAAAAAATATTTTGTTGAAAATCTTTTAAAAGTACACGTATGAAGATGTAGATATTTGCCTCATAAAACAGATGATATCCAACTTGAATTATCCTTTTGTGATGATTTCAATAGCAGAGTGATTGCCCTCTGGGGACTGAGGGTCATAGGATGATTGCCCCTTACATTAGATGGTTCCATGAAGCTATACCTTCTTTTATTCTTTATTTTTATTTTATATTTTACTTTTTTTATTTCAGCATATTATGGGGGTACAAATGTTAAGGTTACGTATATTGCCCTTGCCCCCCCTCGTCCCTCCCACCCGCCCAACACCTGATAAATGTTATTCCTATATGTCCATTTAAGTGTTGATCCACTAATACCAATTTGCTGGTGAGTACATGTGCTGGTTTTTCCATTCTTGAGATACATCAGTTAGTAGAATGGGTTCCAGCTCTATCCAGGAATATACAAGAGGTGCTGTATCACCATTGTTTCTTAAAGCTGAATAGTACTCCAAGGTATACATATACCACATTTTATTAATCCACTCATGTATTGATGGGCACCTGGGTTGTTTCCACACCTTTGCAATTGTGAACTGTGCTGCTATAAACATTTGAGTGCAGGTGTCCCATTAAGCTATACCTTCTTAATTCTTACGTCTGCTTTTAATAGATTTGTTTTGTCTCCTCCACCATCAGTGCTCATTTCTCATGGCTGTCCACATACTTGTGCAGACTCATTCATGCCTGTTGTGACATTAAATAACATTAAACCAGTCCACTAGACCCATGCACGTGTAAAGTGAGGTAGAATTTGCACATGCCCTTCCTTGCTCATTTCCCACAATGCTCCTTGGCAGGCTCCCATTCCATTTGCCACCTGGCTTCCTGGCCTTGGCTTCTTTTCTTCTTGCTTCTGCCACTCAGACTTGATTGTGGAGGTGTGCCCTTCAGATCTCCTTTCAAGACAGCGTGCTGTATGAAATGTAACTGGCTAGCAGCCTCCAGCTAGTGGCTATACCTCCAGATCTGCAGCATCACACTGAGGCTAGTCTCTTCCATCCCCCACATCCTCCTAGGCAATGCCTGAACATAGTGGGGTACCATAGCTGGGCCATTCCTGCCCGACATAAGCTTCCTCTAATGGGGAATGTTTGCTCAGTGACTTCCCAATCACATGCTCAAGATATTCTCAGAGCTGCACTGTGGCCTGGGGTGCTTCCTACCCCACCTTTTCTCCTTTTCTCTTTCCTTTCACAAGTGTCAGACCTGGCTCATGGTTTGAAATCTCTCCCTGTCTCCTCCTGCTCCCCTCTCCTTTATCTTTCACAGGTGTTTTCACCACAATATCTTTTTCATATGTAATTTTGGCTTGGTGTCTGTTACTTAGAGGATGCAAACAGAGTTGGTAAAAAAAAAAAAAAAAATGGCCCAAGAAAGCAGGCAGTAAAATTAGGGTTAGGGACTGTTCACTCATGCTTGGCTCGCAAGGAAGATCTGATCCCAAGCAGACTGTGGGAAGTGGATCATCCCTGGGAACACATCGTGGTAGAAGGGAAGAGGTTTGCTAGAGTATACAATTAGGCATTTGAGAGAGATGGGAAGAATAATGCCTACAAGAAGCGTGTGCTGTTGGCTGGTTATTTCAAAGTTCTATTGATGCCTTATAGAGGGATGAGAACCTGAGAAATAATGAAACAGTAAAAGGCAAAGTGTGAGAGACAGAGAGCCTGCTGAACTTGGAGCACTTTCTTGGGTCATGGGATTAACATCGCTGCAAGGAAAACCCCATCCCCACCCTAAGGATAGGGCAAACTCACTATATAGTGGCTCTTATAAGCCTAGAAACAGTAATTAATGGCCCTTGCTGAGTGAAGCAGAAATCCTAGAGTTGTCATGGCAGGTGGTAGAGAAAGGAATATAAAGGTTGCTGGAAGGGATATGCTGCAATGGATTCATAATGCGAGGCCAGAAGGATTATGTTCCACTGCCGGGTGCAGAGAACATGCCATTCTCCGAGACTATCAGGAACGCACTTGTAAAAGGGCACCAGCGTCATTAAGAAGTTTAGTGGTGGCTCTCCTTGCAGGCCAGGGATGAAGCTGTCACAACATTCTTTCACAACAATGACTGTTACTATTCATTAATAGCATCAGGGACAATAGTGCCTTAAGAGAGGTCAGGTAATAATGCTTAACTGCTAGAAGCCAGAGGGCTGCCTAGACTTTAACTACCAGCAATATTGGAATGGCTGTCAAGGGGCATGACCCACAAGGAGTTGTGGAAATGGCTAACAGAATCTGGTGTGCCCAGGAGCAAAATATAAAGATGGCCAATGAGATCACTATTTAACATCTGTAATCAGAAATAGGCAAGAACAGAGAAGCAGGAGAAGGTGGTTGCCCCAATAAAAATTCATGATTCACTGCTCAGTTCTTGTATCTGAGACAATTTTCAGACCCATATAATACAGTGACTGAGAGATGGCTGTGTTCCAAGGAAGAAGAACCTTGCAACACCATGACAAGTATTAACTGTAAAGAATTCCCCAGTCCTGCCCCAAAGGGACCTGCAGCCATTTACTTATGTGACTATGCACTGGAGAAAGGAGAATGACCACATACATTGAGGATTTTTTGGACACACTGTCTGAGCTGACCTTGGTACCAGAGAGAGACAGACAGACAATTGGTTGTGTTTCTCTGGAGAACCCTAATACAATCGCCACTAAAGATTTAAAGGATGCATGGGGTGGTCCCTGTCCTTCTGTGTTGAATTCACCAGTCTGACATCTATAGCAACCACATGGATCCTGGAGAATGACTGCAGATGTCCACATACTCAACCAGGAAGTAGCACCAATCATAGTTGCTGTACCAGAAATAGTGTTGACGGGGATGATCTGTAAGTCCTCACCTTTATGTAATAATATGCACCCATTGATTTGATGATTGCATTGTTTTCTACTACAATCAGAAAAGACAATCATAAACAGTTCACATTAACATTGAATGGACAAGATTCATTTACAGTTTTGTCCACTGAACTGTGTTAACTCCCCACCCTGTCATTATATAATTCAAAGAGTCTATGTTATCACATATAGATCCAATACAACAAAGAGTCTAGATATCCCATGTGAAGTGCTTGTCTTATTCTACAAGTGTAATCAGCCTTGCATTTCTACCATACCTTTTTGCACTAAATAATATTCTATCTGGAAGTCGTCCTTTACAAATCTTATTTTATGGCATCATAGGAAGCTTTACAGTGATCACTTCAGTGTTGTTACTGTGTCATTCGGTTGTACCATGAGGCAGCCACAGACATTTACAAAGCCATTATTTATAATGTGCTTTCAGAAACAAGTACAGTGTTTCATCAGAATGACCTGAAGATTCCAGACAGCACACATGTGTTTACCACATTTTATGCCAAAACAAAATCACTGTTAGTTAATCCAATGCTCTTTCCAGACCCTGAAGATTATATCCATCTAATGGGTTATGACAAACCACTCATTTTTGATATGTAGGAAGCCCGTGAAAACAGTTTAGGGGGGAGAAATGAGCATATTATTTTTATATTTGTACTTAAATGTGATTTATGTTTCAATGTATAATAATAAAATTGCCTTTACTTTTGAAAAAAAAATCCAATAAACAATGATATAATGCTGAGATCCAGCAGGCTAAGCAAGAGGTGGTTTATATGCTGGAGGTCTTGGAGAGGCAAGTGAGCTCTAGAAGGTGGGAGACAAAACCTATGTAAAATCAGGGACCTGCCACTTCAGTAAAGTTTTTAGAAGTTCAGTGATCAGGCCAGGACAACTTCTCCAAAGTAAAAGACAAGTTGCTGCATCTTTATGTCTCCTACTATGAACAAGGGAGCACAATACCTGGTGGGCTTCTCAGGGCTCTGGAGGCAACTCCATCCATACCTAATACTGAAACTAATACAGTCTCAGCCTATAGACTGGGTGACATGGAAGGCTTCCAGCCTGGAGCAGAAACTGGAGCACAGAAGAGCTCTGCAGGCCCATGCTTCAGTTCAAGCAGTCCTTCCACTGGAAGATGAAATGGGAAGAGGTCTGGAACAGAAGCATGTGGGTGGACATGTGGGAGTAGATATTAAGTGTGAAGATTCTTTATATGTCATGTTCATGCCCCCAGAGAGCATCCACTTTGGAAAAGGCACTGAAACCAAATAGTCCAAATGACTCAGCCAGTTGACATTAGCCAGCCATCATCGATGGCCATTCCAGAATTGACAGAGTGGGCACATGAGTGGAATAGCCGTGGTGATAGATATGGCATCTGCACACAGGCCCTGAGCATGAACACCTGCTTATTTAGGCCAATCTAACTACTTTTGCCTCAGAATACACACTCTCTCAGCAATAGAAACCAATGTTAAGACTTTATATGGCACTCTGCCTCAAACAGACCAATAGCCATTTGGTGCTGTTGAGCTCTTTTGTCTGAGAAGGGCCAGTGGTTTAACCTCAGAGGGTCAGATACATATTAAGGCCTGAGTTTGCCTTTCCTGCCTGAAGAGCCCCAGCCAGCATCATTATCCAAGGACTTACAGAATGTCTGATTCTCAGGCACAGAATCCCACACAGCTCAGGGAATCCACTTGAAAGTGAAGGAGGTGCAAGAGTGAGCCCTTGACCATGGAATCCACTGATCCCTCACCATCACAGAGCAGCCAGCCTGATGAAGTGTCAGAACAGTTTACCAAAGCATAGCGCATGTACCAGCTCAGAGGTAATACTCTGAAGGATAGTGCTGTGGTTTGGATGCGATTTGTCCCCACCAAAATTCATGTTGCAATTTGATCCCCATGGATGTGGCGGGGTTGGGAGGTGGGGCCTAGAGAGAGGGTTTTGGTTCATGGGGATAGATCCTCCATGAATAGATTAATGCCCTGTCCAGAAGGTGAGTGAATTCTCAGCTATCACTGGAATACACTGGTTTCCTTGAGAGAGAGGGGTTGTTAAAATAAGTCTGGCTTCCTCAGTTTCTCTCTTGCTTCTTCTCTTACCATGTAATCTCTTTGAACACATCCACTTCCCTTCCACTTTCTGCCGTAAATTGAAAAAACCTAAGGCCTACACCAGATATAGCTGCCCAATCTCGAACCTTGTAGCCACTAGAATCGTAAGCCAAACAAACCTCTTTTCTTTATAAATGACCCAGCCTCAGGTATTCTATTATAGCAACACAAAGCAAGCTAAGACAGATAGGGTGACATCATTTAGGGTACAGTACATGCATTAAATCAGAGACCTCTACCCGGCACTGAGTCTACAAATGAAAGAATTCATGGGTACAGAAACCTAAAGGTAGAAGCAGTTGTGACCAACTTACTATCACTCCCAGTGACCCACAGTGGGCCTTTCTGCTTCCTGTCCCCATAGGTCTGAGCTCAGAGGGAACAAGGTTCTCATCCCCAAAGGATGGCATTCTTGTCAGGGATATGAAAAAGGTCCTATTTAACAACACTTCTGGCTGTTCACTGAGCATTTTGAACTCCTCGTGTCCAGCAGCCAGTATGAAAAAAGAGAAGTCACAGTCTTTGTCAGGGCAATAGACCTGGACAGCAGGAGGAAGTAGGGGAGGAGGGAGGGCTGCATTCCCACAAGTCCACTTGGCACTTCTTGGTACTGCATTGCCCAATTATAAACATGACTAGACATGTGAATGCACATACTGGCCTGAGAAGGTGTGATTACCAAGGAATCAGATCAGGAATGAAAATTTGGGTCATGCTACCAGGTAAGCCACCAGGGTTGGCAGAGGTGATAGTTGAGAGTGAGAGGAATTTAGGAAGGACAGTGGAGGAGGTACACAATGTATACCAGTTATAGTCAGGAGATCAGCTGCATCATTTAGGGATATAGTTTGTCCTATGAGCCTCCCTCTTCCAAATTTCCTTTCAGGAAAAGAGGCCCTCCAGAACCATGGAGGACTGCTCTCTGGACATGTGTGGGGAAGCATGTCTGTGTGACACAGGGTGTGCGGCGTGCCACTCAGATCTCCCTTCTATAGAACCTGCAGTGAAGAACGCAGTTGGCTGACCATGTCCAGCTACTGCGTTTTCTGGCCTCGGGAGGTATTCATGATGAAGCCAGTTTCCTCCATGCTGCTCCTAGCCAATGACTGGGCACAGTGGCGATACCAGAGCTGGATTGTTACTCCCCAACGCATGACTGCTCTCATGAACATTCCATTCTAGGGCACTTGCGTTGGCCTGGCTGCACTGCAGTCTAAGACTCTTTCTACAAGAGCCTCCTTCCTTTCCTCTCTGTCCGGGGCCAGATCTGTATTTTGTGTCCCCTCCTACTCCTAGCTCCCTTCTCCCCTTTATCCTTCATAGGCAACCTCCTCAATGAATTTCCTGCCCATTTCATTCTTTCTTGGTGTCTTGCTTCTTGGAGGACGTACACTGAAACAAATTGTTTTTCAATTTTTGACATTTAGAATTCCCTACAAACTTTGATATGTATCTTTGTGCTGTTACAGCAAAGTATCTGAGATGAGATAATTTAAAAAGAATAGAAATTTATTGCTCACAGTTCCGGAGGCTGGGAAACCTGAAATCAAGGTGCTGACAGATTCAGTGTCAGGTGGGGGATGCTCTCTGCTTCCAAGATGGCACCTTCTTGCTGTGTCCTCATGTGACAGAAGGCAGAAGGGCAAAAGGGGGACTGACTAGTTCCCTTGAGCTCTTTTATAAGAGTACTAATCCCTTTTATGAGAGTAGAGCCCTCATGACTTAATTACCTCCTGAAGGCTCCACCTGTTACTACTATCATGTTGGGTCTTCTTTCCAACATCTGAATTTTAAGGGGATACACACATTCAAAAACAGCAATATGTTTCATTCTTCTGTTTTATTCTTCTGCCATATTAGATAAATCCACCTCAGTTTCATCCCTTCAGTCCTCAGCCCCTGGCACATTTCCAGGTTGTGTTTGTGAATCTATACTGGAATCTGGCATTTCAGCACACTTTTTAAGATCCATTCCAATTAGCTCAGTCCTAACAAATAGGCTTATCATTGATTAGTAATGGACTCCAGTCCTAGCACAATTATTGCTTTTGAAGCCAAGCTAACAGGTGCTTCACATCATCTATGCATAAATTATCTGCTCTCATTTAGTAGACAGAAAAAAAAAAAAAGATTAAACTTCCCTTCATAGATTCTACATTTGTACATCCCCTCTGAGCCAACTAAGGTGGGGGTTTTCAAGCTGATTTTCCCCACACCTTTCCAAATAGATTGCTGGATCTAAATTCCTAGGATTCTCTAGCTAAAGCCTGAATTTCTTGTAGAATCATTAGCATTTGAGCTGCCCACTCAAAGGGAGCGTTCCTACAACTGCCTCTGTTTCCAGCTAATTTTACATCTCTCCATTTTGCTGTATCCCAATTCTCTTGCCAGCTCTTCCATTTCTTTTTTGGTTGTAATATTCCATTACCTCTTCTGCTTTTGTACTCAGTCGTTCATTTATGGGCAGCATTTTGCTTTTATTCACCCAGTAAGAGAAACCCAACCTTTGAAGTTATACTATTCCAGAATAGTTTTCACATGAGCACAGATCTTTTTCTTAATATACTTTTCAGCTGGTGAACTTACTTCTAACACAGAAAAAGATTCCAAGATAGGGCATAACAAAGAAAATCTCAGTAAACTAGGTTAGTGTTAATTCCATATAGACTTTTGAGAGTTTCTCAGGTACCCCAAATTATAGAAACAGATCTTTGATGTAAATACACATTTCATGCAATTATATTTTACTTACAAAATGCCTATTCCTAAAGCTCACCCAAATTTCCACTGAAATGAGTCCAGCACAGTATAAGCATATCTGTAACTGTTTCATATTGACCACCTTAGGGATTCATGTGCTTGAAGGAGTTTGAGGCAGTCAGCGCTTCTGCATTCTCCTGCCTTCAGGCAGAATTGTCCATACACAAACCAAGTAGGACAAAAAGTTTCCCAGGAAAATGAGTTAATAAGCTCACTCTAGAGTTTAACCATGGACGCAGTCAGGAATTTCTTCCTTGAATATTAAAAATTCCTCTCTTGTAGCTCAAATCTATATTTTATTATAAGTCTGATACAGAAGTTAAAAAATTCTTATGTTTATTTTATAATACATGAGTGAACATATTCCCTGAGTTGTAACTTTTTATTTCTTATAATATAAACTTTTGTGTAAATGACCATTTTCTATTTGTATCAAAATACAACTCATTTATTCATTCAGTCAATAAATATTAACCTCAAACCATTCTTTTAATAGTTTTTTTTATAACTTCTACCTTTTGAAAATCACAACAGACTCATGGCTCCTTTGACAAACTTAATACCTTCCAATTATTGGGATTATTTGTCACCTTTTATGCAGTGACTTCTCTCTCTGGGCTGCACTCTCTCATGCTTAACACTTACTTAGGCATTTCTAAAAACATCTTTGGTTTTGACAACAACAAGATGTATCAGGCTCTTCTTGCTTTGTCCTCCCCTAAGATCTGGTACCATATACCTTGCAAGAATCCTTAGTTCCTTACTGAAGAATTTCTTAAGGAGAAAAATCGTAGGGATGATATATTTTTTCATGATTATTAGAAGAAGTTTGAGCTGTCATCTATAGGGCAAATGGAGGTTAGCAAGGTGAAGTAGAGGGGCAGGTGTGTTTTAGGCAGGGAGGAGACCTAATAAGGCATGAAAACAACTAAACAAGCAGTAAAATCATGGACACTAACATGAAAGAGGTTGTAAAGAAAGGCACCATGGAAGCACCTTAAAGCAACATCTTACCTAGTCTGGGAATTAAGGAATGTTGGTCAGGAAAGGCTTTCTGAACAAAAGGACTGTTGACTTAGGTAATAGGTATTTCTTCATGCTCACCAAGATCCAATTCTCCTTTCCATCCTGAGCATGTAGAATGCTACACTTCCTGGGTCCCCTGTTGTTAATCTTGGCCACGTAGCCAGCTAGTAAAGTGTACACAGAAGTGATGTGTGTCACTTCCTGGTTGAAGCAGGGAAAGACCATCTGTTTCGGAGGGATTCTCCACTCCCTTGCTCTTCCCATGACCACGTGGCCAGCAACATTCCAGATGATGGAACTTCTAATACCCAGGGGGCCCTTAAATGACTAGGTAAAGCAAGCACCTCTCTGTCAACCTACAACAGCCGTGGTGTAAGAAATACTATTTTATGGGTTGAGCTGGTGGGATTTGGAGATTATTGGTGGCTGTAGTAAACCTTGTCTATTATTAATATTTCTATTATGACTAATGCAACCTCATACGTTCCTTACACTTTGGGTTAACTTGAGCCTTCCTGGATTGGCATTGCAGAACAGCCATCAAGATAGCAGTCCATGACTCCGGCTGATCACAAAGCCATCAGGAAAGTAATCTTTTCTGTCTTCTAAACAAAGATTCCTTTCAGGAAATGATGCTGTCAAGCAAAACAATAGATTAAAAAATATCTAGTCTGTTTACACTACTTATGGTCAAATAGGTGGCAGATATAGGAGGTCTTCAATCTCCAGAAAATCCTAGAGATTGTGCCATCTGTTATTATATTTTACTTCATTTGCAAGTGGCCTTCTCACTGTGCCATCATTAATATGGGGGAAGGGATCTGAGATAACGGGAATGTTGCCAGCACACTGAGTCTTAGCTGGACCTCCTGCTCCGTGTTGTCAAATTTCCAAATTCTTAGTTTATCTCAGTTGTGTGGTTGTAAAATGTAAACAATTTATATCTCTTTATCTTGTCTGTCTTTTTTGTTTTTGGCCAACACACATATTCCTAAACCCACTAACTTTTTTTATTTTTTTATTTTTTGAGACAGAGTCTCGATTTGTTGCCCAGGCTAGAGTGAGTGCCGTGGCGTCAGCCTAGCTCACAGCAACCTCAATCTCCCAGGCTCAAGCGATACTCCTGCCTCAGCCTCCCAAGTAGCTGGGACTACAGGCATGCGCCACCATGCCCAGATAATTTTTTCTATATATATTAGTTGGCCAATTAATTTCTTTCTATGTATAGTAGAGACGGGGTCTCGCTCTTGCTCAGGCTGGTTTTGAACTCCTGACCTCGAGCTGTCCGCCCACCTCGGCCTCCCAGAATGCTAGGATTACAGGCATGAGCCACCGCGCCTGGTCTAAACCCACTAACCTAATACATCGTATTTCTAGTAACATAACACAGATATACACGTAATACAGAAAAGTTACAAATATACTTAACTACATACAGCTTAACTACATTACAGCTTTTAAAATCCTTTGTTGATTCCTTTTATGGATCATTTTGTTTGCACAATATATATCTTCTCATTAATATGTAAACTCCATGAGAACAAGGACTCTGTGTTGTGCTCTACACCTATATCCAAAGCTTAACACAGATCCTGGCACACAATCAGCATGCAATATACATATTTGTTGAAAAAGTGGCTCATTTTATAAGGATCACTTGTAGTTGCAATGGAAAGAATTGATTGGGATTCAGTGAAACTAGAAGCAGAGAGTCCAGATGGAGACCACTGCAGTTCTTCAAATGAAAGATGAAGGTGACTCTCAGACCAGTGTAGTCACAGCAGGGATGGGAAGAAACGAACAGATTTGAGACATATTTAGAAGCAGAGTGGATAGAACTTGGTGATTGATTGGATGATAGGAGCCGTGCAAAGGCAAAAGTCAACATTTCCACCTTGGGCAATGGAATAAGAAAAGGAACCCTGAGCAGGAACAGGTATAGGAGGATACAAGGTGGATGATAATGAGTTCAGCTGGTAGGAATTCCCACGAGCTATCTAAGTAGCAATGCCCAGTAGACAGTTATGTTTATCAGTTCTGTAACACAGAACACTGGACAACTGCCTTCGCCTGAAAAACAGGTTTGGGGAAAAGCACAGCCACAGAAATTT